>SSNR01000028.1:165542-183833 GCA_006937965.1 Callopanchax toddi | reverse complement strand
TTTTTTTCTCCATAAATCAACATGGCGGAATGCAGACGGGCTTGTGTTATTTGTGGAGATCAAACCTCACAGAACAGAACTGATACTTAATGTTTATATATATAAAAACAAAGCACATAACTATATCTGACGTGTGGTGTAGCAGCATTGTAACACTGTCTGCAAATCTGGAGGTTCTGAGTTTGAACCCTGGAGCCGTCTTTACAAATTTATTTTTTTTCTGCATGGAAGTTAATAAATTCTGTAGGTGCAGCTATTGGCTAACTTTGTAATATATTTTGGCTAATCTTGGCAAAATTAGAACTTATTCTGAGTTATTTTGGTTAAGACACACAAAGTACTCAGAGCAGTGTGTGTGTGCCTGAGGTGAGCAGACAGCGGCTGGCATCTGAGTGGCGACCGTCGGAGTTTCAGTTTTGCTTCTTGTTGGTGGAAAACACAGCTGACTTTTGGCCGAAGGAGTTTTGCAGGACGTGGGAAGAGTCAGCCCGCGTGTCGAGCATCGGTAGGGCAGAACGCGGACTCGGAGTTCGGTGTGGACAGCAGCCCGCATGCGGGGAGCGAACAGCTGTTTGCTCGAGGCTGGCTGAACTTTTTTCAGGAGAAAATGTAAATTCAATTGTGAGTATAACCCTTCTGAGTCATTCATTGACAAACGCTGAGGAAGTGGTTCTTCTAATTTGTCCTTCGACCCTAACATGTTTACCGTCACATTCAGTATCAAATACCTACAGCCAATCAGAAGCGAGTGCTGTGCATATCATGAATACTAATATTCTATTCTAATAAATTCAGGTGTCAGATGGGAAACTTCTAAAGCTTCTATTATAAGCATCAAAGCTTCTTTCTTTATAAAAATTACACAGATAGCATTGAATTACACCAGAGAACAATGCAAAACTATAAAATAACCCAGGAAACCACTCCTTTAAAGTTCAGGCGCGTCTTTAAGATTGTCGGAGGAGGAGAATCGGGTCAAAAATCGGGTTAAAAACCCTACCTTTGTGAACTGGCCTTTAGACCTGCTTCAGAGGAGTTCTACACTGACTCTGACATTTCTGATGAAAGTCAGAAATTATCTGTAACATGCTTTTGTCTTCAAACTTTTATTAAGTTTAAACACAGTACAGTAAGTGTTGATGAGGTAGATTTTTACATGCAGGAATATTTTCATGTCATTCATCAGTGACAACTCCTCTGCTCCCATAAATCTGACTAGAGGCTCAACCCTTAAACAGGCAGCAGGTCGGATGAAAGAAAGTTACGACATTTTATCGCTGTGGTTCTCAGTGCAGGCAGTTAACTCCGCTGGAGCCATGGGAGCAGCCGCGCTTCCATGGCTCCGTGGGCTTGGAACCCTAATAACAATACAGCTGATACATTTGTATTTAATGGCCTTGGACCAAATAAAATATACTGCTATGGTTTTTGTAAACAGGCATTGTAGTAGTACACATATATGATACTATTTTAAAATTCAGAGGAAAATACTGTACTTTTTACTTTATCACAATTCTTTGGCACTGTTAAGTTTTTGTGTATGATATTTTTATCAGAATTGACAAAGATGCATTGAACTATGTTTTTATTATTTTATTTTTTGTAAACATTTCCATCTTAGCAGTGTTTTATATTCACAAGTCTTTCATTTCAAATCATTTGTTGCTTTGGACTGTTTGTTTAGGTCTGATGTCTGTTTTTTTCAAAACCTGTCAGAAAAATAAAATAAAGTTGAAACATAATGTCAGTGTGAGTTTTTATGGATTATTCATGGATGCTATCATTTTGTGTAATTATATGTATTTATATATTAAAAACATTGTTAATGGTATTCATATGTAAACATTTATAAATATAAAGTCATCTAGTCTACTGGATGCTTTTCAAAGTGGGAGATATCCGGTGGTTTTTCACTTAGTGGCACAATGCCAGAACTGATTCACAGAAGTGTAAAATTAAAGAAACTACACACATAAAGACACTAGAGTCAAAAATAACCTATTAAAACTTCTTGTCATTTAAAGGCAGCATGATGTAATTACTGTGTAACTGGATGAAAACATGGAACAGATGAAAAATATTTCTTACAATTGAATTAGTTTGTGATCACATTGAGTATTTTACAAAAAGGATCAGGAAAGGAATAGGTTACTCTGTATTTATCATTGTTACTGCAGACAGCCAGAGTGTTTAAAACATAAAATATTTATTTTTAAATTGAAGGGTCCAGACGAACATTATTTCACGAGCTGTTTGACATCAAAGTCTGGTGTCCCGTCTGATTCTGGATTCTGTCTGTTGGTGTGACTGCATTGTGTCCCCAGCTTGGGGGAATGGTTCCTCAGCCTGGTTGTGAAGGTGTTGAAGGTTCTGAGTCTGCCTGAGAGGAGGGTGATGAAGAGGTGGTTCCCATAATGTGAGGAGTCTTTCAGGATTCTTGTGGTCCTTTTGAGGAGGTGGATGCTGCTCAGGTCTGAGAGGGGGAGTTAATAATGTTCTCAGCTGGCTTCACAACTCGTTGCAGGTCTATATTTTACTGCAACCGAAGTTCTTCACTGTACAGCTGAAAGTTAGGACGTTTTCAATGGTGCCTCAGTAGAAGCTGATCAGCAGCTTCCTGGGGAGCCTGTAGCATTTAGAGTCCTCAGAAAGAAGAGTCTCTGATGGGCTCTTTAATGATGCAGGAGGTGTTAAGGTTCCAGCTCTTCTGTGATTTGTACTCCCAGGAACTTAAAACATGGAACCTTGAGGTCATGGAACATAAAATCTATGATGATATTGTTTTCTTAATGACCACGAACGATGAGGTTGTTATTTTTGTGGCCAGTGTCTGGACCTCCTCTCTAGTAAAGCAGGACAATGACAGACAGACGAACTAACCTCTAGAATCAGTGAAATTATTGATCCTATCTATAGGGAGAAAGTTCTATTCACATTTTCCTCAAATTATAGTAACTGCTATATAGCTAAAGTTTTCACAATACAGGGGTAGTTCTGTCTGTTTGTCTGTAAAGCGTTTGCTCTCTTACAGAAGAAAAAGCAGTATTGTAGTTATTAATAAGTATATAGCACTCTTGGGGATCATTAAGATGTTTTTAGCTAAAGTAATATGATTCTTTATATTCTTTGTGGCCAGCAGTGATTTTGGGTTAAGGTTCTAATGCATGTCTCTCCCATGGAGGCAATTGTCCCCATCTATCTAATTGTAAGATCATGAACTCTGACCTTAACTGAGGCAGTGGGGCCTACAGAGCTGGGTGTTCTGGGTTGTTTTCTGACCTCATGGTTGAAGTGTTGTGCTTTTGGAATACATTTGATTGACTGGCCTCTCCTGGGATAGTTCATCACTGCTGCTTGTTTCCTGTTGATTAGGGCCTACGTATAGTATTATGACCTTCACTGTAATTCGCTGGCATGCCAAAGTCTTAGAAATAACTTTAGAACCAATCCCAGACTAATAGATGCCAGTTACCTTGTTTTCTAGTTTTTTTAATGATATGTTGGTTTTGTGAGTCTTTCATCCATCAAAGAGGTTTGATTTGTTTTTGTTTCTTTATATCTGAAGGTCAGGTAATAATCAAACCTGGGTTTGGTTTGTGAAATAGAGCTCAGCTTTCTATAAAGTATTTAATCAGTTATCTCGTGATTTAACAAAAGGGGCAAATACTTTTTCATACAGGGTCATGTTGGTTTTAACAGCTTTTTAATCATCATTTAAAACCGCTCTTTGTGTTTGCCCAGGTTATCTTAATCCAACAGTAACGTTTGATGATATCAAACACACACATAAATATATATGTTAATATTATTATTTGAGAATATAAACCAATTTCTACATCTTTATATACATTTGTTATGTCATGTAGTCATTTGTATGTATTTTATCTATTTATTTTGCTTAACTCCTGAAGACCCAGCTCTTCAGAGAACATCTTCTAGACTAGCTCCTACCTTCCTCTACTCCTCTTTCTTCATGCATTTCACTCCATCCTGTGTTTTTTTTTCTCTTGGTCACCTTAGAGACCAGTATTTAACCATCTAAGTAGCTTGTTTGGGTTAATGTCAGGGTTAGTTGTTTGTTGGCCTCAAAGTCAATTATTGGTTACAGTATAATTTGTAAGTGGCTTTGGATAAAAGCATCTGATAAATTCATGAACATAATTTTATGTATTTAATTTTATTTTGTGCTATCTATAATACTCAACATGTATAGGTATATATTTGTGTGTGTGTGTGTGTGTGTGCGTGTGTGTGTGTGTGTGTGTGTGTGTGTGTGTGTGTGTACTAGAATAAATGATATCAGATCACATAGAATGAATTTAGATGACAAATCACTAGTGAAATCATCAGTGTAAAGTTTTATTGAACATTTATGAAGATAATAAATGTCAGAGACTTAAAGAAGACGTGGGGGATGTTCATTTTACTGTGATGAACCAGCTTTTAGACCCTTCTTCTCTGAGTTTTTGATGCGATGTGTCGCTACAACTTGGAGCGTTCCCTTCTTCTTTCAGTCGGCCGGCCGTATGATGGCTGCGTTCCGTTTCAAATTGCCGCCGACAGCCACAGAAACATTTAAAGGAATATCAGCGGTGCTGCTATAAAACTAACATTCTGTGAAGCTGATGATAAAAACAACCTGGATGATCTATCATTCAACAGAACTATCGCTTCAGTAAACAGTTTCATGAAAAGAAAACTCGGCCATCAAGGAAATGTTGTCAAGCTGCACAGAGTAGGCAAAAGGAACCGGAAGCTAACGACCAGACTACATGAACATCCGGTTCTTTCACAATAAAATTATATTCGGAAAATGACTTATTTGGTGTTGATGAATGAGAATTGCAATCAGCCTGAACGTTAAACCTCTGGACATAAAGTTCTTTTGATACATGTGAACTTTCACAAAAGATCTGTGTCAGGAAACTGGCTTAAACCTCTCATTATTTCTATGTTTGGGGATGTGCTTTACTTTTGTTTAATGAATGTATAAAACACATTTTGAATTTAGTGAATTCATCTGGACATATTTATACAATATTCTGTGATCATACTCACCATCTGTAAGATAATCAACTACCAGAATCTAAATGCCACTATCATTCTAAACTAAGTACATTTATTAGTGATTCTAGGATGACATTATCTGTTGCTGAAGGTATTATGAAATTCTCAATTTGTAACAAAATACCTGTAATAATAAACAATTTTGAATCTCAACATAAAAACAAAGTTTTCACATCTCATTTAACTAGATTTTTTATTTGTAGTAACAGTATTTAATACATTCACAACAACCCTCAAACAGTCAAAAAAACAGGAACTAATGTTTACTGACAAACATTAAAAATCCTCAGCATAAGATTAATTAACTTTTACCAACATAAAATACTGATAATGACTGAGGGAACAGTATGTGGCATCAACTTATCACAACATGCCTGATAGGTTGTTAATATTCTAAGTCACTTGTAAGGATCTTTGGACAGTTCTTAGCTACAGTTTGCAAAATAGAACTTTAAACTTTGTAACATAAAAACAACAACAAGATGATGGAACGATTGATCACTGGCTGAAGGTGGCGGCACTTCTGGAACAGCAAAAATGTGATGAAAAAATTCACCAGCAGGTTCCCATGTGTCATCCCTGGTTTTCACACTGAAAAGAAAAACAACTTTAACATCAGGTTAGGGAATCCTAGTGCACTTTTATGATATGAAAACAAAGCTTATCCAGATGTAATTTGAATTTCTTTTTGGTTGTTGTGAAGGCTGAAGTGCTCTACTGTCGATCAATTCTTCTTTCTCAGATCAATAAGTGTTTTTAAAAGCACCTGTGATCACCAGCTGAAAGCAACACAGACAAGGAATTTTTAATGAGGTCTTTGAGTCACTTTTTAGGGATGAATTGTTCTCACATAATATTAATGCTACAAATAAGAAGTTAAACTACTGAATATTTTCATACTTCTATGTAAGACACACCCAGAAACTTATATACATCAGTGGTGGGACTCGATCAAAAAAATTTATAAAATTAATTACAACTTTGGAATGAATTAATTGCATTTTAAAATAAGAACATTTGACCCCAACAGCCATTTGTTTTAACAGTAGAAAAACAAACAAACAAACAAAAAAATCCCTGGCTACAATTGGACAGACATAAAAGTACACTACTTTGTTTTATTTATTATATTAAGCACATTTTCAGAAGGGTATTGTTTTTAAATAATAATAATGATAAAATATTTCCACTGTGTAAATATCTTAATCCTGATGCTTCTGTTTTACAGTTGATTTGACAACCTGAACTCAGTCATCATGTGTTGTTAAGGGACAGTATGAGCTGAACTTTAACTTCTTCAATCAGCCAAAAAGACATGAGTCTAAATATTCTTGGCTTCAGTTGAAATAGTTCACATTGTTTCCACTAACAAGTGCAGACCAAGGAAAACAACTGTAACCAGACAGAACTCAAGAGTTTCCCCTAAACTGTATAAAACCAGCTAAATGTCAAAGTAATGCTGACTGGACGCCATCAGCTGGAGCTCTGGAGGTGGAGTCATAGTTGGTCTCACACAGGCTGTGTTCAGGGGTAGGACACTTCTGAGGACGTGGACTTGCTGGTCTACCTAGGTTGGGTCTTTGCTCGACCGCTAAGACCAGAAATAAGCGGCTCTGAATTCAGACGGTCTAGCCTCATACTTATCCCCGCCCCTCAGTCCAGTCGCTTAGCAAATCGTGACAGCGCCGACAGACAGGCTAAAGCTAATAAAATGGATCTAAAGAAACACTTGAAGCTCTTTTATGGTGACTTATTTCCTAAATTTCCATTTAAAACATTCAAGCTAGCTTACATTGATTTCTTGTCTTACATGAAAAATAAAACATTCAACCTCTTTTGTGGAGATTTTATTATTAAACTTCATATAAAGATAAGCAAAAGATTCCTAAACACAAGCTTTTTATAATGTTTTGAAAAACTGACATTTAAAACTGAACTGCTCTCTGGGTTTTTCTGCTACTGCTGCTAAATTGATGAACCAGTAGAATCCAACGGCCGGCACGCAAAGCATCCTGGGATAGCCTTGGCCAGCGAGGATACACCAGACTCATCCTCAAAATTGGGGTGGAGCGAGGACGCATTTGAGGACGCATGGATGAGTATCCTTTGAATTCGGACAGCACTCGTTGCGGCGCTGTGACGTAATCGGTCTCGAAATGTGTCCTCGTAAGCATCCTACCCCTGAATTTGGACACAGCCACAGTCAGAAAGGTGTATGTTAGTGACTCCTGTCCTCTGCTTTGATTTCATTAGAGAGAAGATCATCCTTCAGAGGGTTGTGGAGACAAACCTTTACTTTCACTGATTAAATAAAAATAAATAAATAAGATAAATACAAGAAGAGGAAACATTTCTCCACTAAGTCCTCAGAAGTTCCTGTCTTTGACCTTGACTGCATCTCAGTGTCACTGATTCATTATATATCCAATATGTGAGGTGAGGAAAATTCATTCAGCATCCTGGTGGATTCAGTTTAATGTCAGTGGGTTGATGCAATAAAATTAAATTTAACTGAGAAACATTTCCTGAAAACGTTGGTCAGATTGTGCAGCTACTTCCTCCAGATGGACACAGAACTGATCAGAGTTCAGCTGCTTTCATTTAGATCAGGTCTGAGGGAAAACCTAGATCTGCATCCAAACCCATTCACGTCTGTTTGTTGTTCAGTGGCAGGGCTGTACTGATCTGAGTGCCGAGCTGACGTCCTGCGCTCTAAAAAAACATGTCAGCGTCAGCGCAGCACAGCAATGCGACCTCCGTGCATCTGGCATGGAGGGTTGGGCCAAAAACTGGAGACAAATGCGCAGAGCGGGACGCACAGAGTGCGAACATTCCAATTTGGCCACTGTTCTCAGAGCAGAACGCGTTCATCAGGAAGCCCTGGCCTCACTGCTGCAGCAGTCCTGTGACTGGATGCATGGAGGATTTGTCACTAATAATAATAATGGATTGGATTTATATAGCGCTTTTCAGGGCACCCAAAGTGCTTTGACAGAAGCTCCATTATTCATTCATGCACACATTTACACTGGTGGTGGTAAACTACGACAGACGTCTGTAGCCACAGCTGCCCTGGGGCAGTCTGACAGAAGAGAGGCTGCCATTCTGCACCATCGGCCCTTCTGACCTCCACCAACATTCACACACAGTCACACAGGCAAGGTGGGTGAAGTGTCTCGCCCAAGGACACAACGACAATCTAACCCAGCTGGAGCTGGGGATTGAACCGGTGACCCTCTGGTTACCAGACCAGCCACTCTACCAACTGAGCTAAACACCGCCCGCTACAGCCAAGTTGATATTTTAACTCAGGCAAACTGCGCCGAATGGCAAGTTCAGTGGTGTGCTGCACCTTGTTCAGATTGTACCTCTGAAGGATGCATCCCCTGAAGCCTGCGTCAAAATCTCTGAGCCGTGTGTCAGGGTAATCAGGCGGGGTAGGAGGAAATCGTGGTGACAAGTGTTCCCCTTTGCTACAAATGCAAGGTGCAAACATTGTGTTAATTAGTTTAAATGCGTTATTTAAAAAAATTAATCAAAATTAATGCATTAAAGTCCTACCCCTTATATGTGTGTGTGTGTGTGTGTGTGTGTGTGTGTGTGTGTGTGTGTGTGTGTGTGTGTGTGTGTACATATATACTGTAAATACATACTTTTATCTGACTCACTGGAAAACAGGCAGGGCAGCTCTTCAGAGCATCATCATGGGCTGAAAGATTTCCAGTGATGGCCCATCTCTCTAAGATGGATCTTCTTTTCCTCTTCAAGTCTCCTCACTGCCATGTTATTGAATGCTCTTCTCTTTATTGTAAGACTGACAGAGTCTGAAATGCATTTAAGACAAAGGTAGAAAACAATCTACAAAAACTCTGAATTTACAAGTGATTTTAGGTCAACAGCTGAAGTATGAGGTCACATTATCTGTCAGATATGACATCATAGTGGTGCACAAACTACTCACTGTGTAGTTGCTGCCAGGCACCTCATTTCCTCTCTGTATTTATCAAGACGCTTGTATTGCCGATTGATGCTCACTACCAGTACATCTATTCTGTCCACCAAGTCATCAGCATCAGTTGTACTTGTTGTTGCCTAGAATATATAGGAAGAATACAGTTATCTTAAAGTATTTTTGCAATTTCATCTAATTTTGAAACCATATTTGCTCATCTTCTGCCGACTCATTTACATCACTGACCCAGTCACCTGTCAGTCACTGTCTGACTCCACTTTCAAGGACTCCTGGTTCTGACACAGCCTAAGAGCTTTTGTGACCTACATGACCAATTTGAAATGATACAAAACGGTCAACACGTGTTTAAACTACAGCTCAAAATATTTAGAACAAGAGGAGTATGCATCTAAAAATATGGTACCATTACCTTCTGATATCAGAGGGTCAGAGATGGGGGGCAAGTTGTCCAGCTTTAGCCTATTCCAATGCATGGCGCTCAGAGTCAGCATGTAGTCTGTCCTGCAAACAACCCCCCGCCATATAGTGTTAGTTAGCATTTTACCACGATGATGGTTAGATACTGAAAAGATGCTGGAGCTCAGGACAGCTTTTTGTCACTCTTAAAGACACACACACACACACACACACACACACACACACACACACACACACACACATATAAATAAGATATACATATTCATATGAATGTCCCTGAATTTACCCAATGAGGGTAAAGGGCTATATTATTATATTATAATATATATATAAGGGCTATATTCTCTCTCTATCTATATATATATATATATATATATATATATATATATATATATATATATATATATATATATATATATATATATATATATATATAACTGGGTTGATTTTAAGCATTTTAAAAATAGATGTAGTTAAGTACAGAACCCAATCTAGAACTCTGATCGTCATTATAATCTCTACTTTACAAAGTAGCACCAACATCTATGAGTATACATTTCTCTGTGACTGTACTGGATTTTAAATAAAAAGTCCAAAACCTTGCTGAACGCGATTGGCTAACAGAGGCTAATTAGCTAGCTTATTGCACCTTTTCTGCGTCAATATAGGTTAAATTATGTATTTATAAATGTCCTAAATCACTCACTGTTCCACAGACCTGCTACCATTAACTCCTAAAACTACCAGCAGCAGCTTTGAGAGCTGAAACGTGTGTTTTAAGTATAAAAACGATCTACAAATTCAAGGTTTTGCTTACCTGTTGAAGGTAACAGGAGGTCGCATGTGATGACGTCATGGGTTGTGATGAAAAAAACCGCAGTAAAACTTTATTTAAAAAAATAAATTTCTCGTAATGTAAAGTCAAATCCCCGCACGTTTCTTCGATATTAAAATAGTAATTTTCCGTTGTTAAAAATAAACATAAATAAGGAGCTTGGTCCAAACCGGATGCTAAAATCAACACATTTGTTCAGAAAAGTGGCACAAATTAAGTTAAAGCTGAAGTCCAAATAGCAAAACGGTAAAAAAAAGAAAAAAGTAGGATAAATCAGCTGTAAAAGATCGCAGTACATTTTATAAAACGTTCCAAAAAGATGGAACAGGCTCCTCCTCCACCTTCTCAAGTCGGCAAATACAGACTTTCAGGGAGCTCTATAAGATTCAATGAGAGAACCCTGAATGTCATTTTTGGACGGGAGGGGCGTACCCCGCTCGTTGAAATGCGACTTGGAGGGACACTGACCATGCGTCAATATGTTGACGAGTAGGGAGTGAGAATGTGTTGGAAATGCGGCAGACAGACAGCTGGATTGTCCAATCCTATCGTTATAGGATTGGGTGAAGTTTTTAGAGAACTGCGGGACAACCACTTTAATGATTTCTTTCGTTTTTTTTTTTAATCTCCACAATATATTTATGGCTATACTATGTTGGAAGGTTGTTAAGAGGCTTAAAAAAAAACGTTAAAAGCTACATTGTTTACCTGGCTACTGAGTATGGCTTCAAAGTGCCCATGACTCGATATTTAAATCACTTTATATTAAACAGGTGTAATCTTTGATGCCTCTAGATTAGCGTTGCACCATTATAACTCAAAATACGCTGTAATTATTTCCTAACGAGCAACTCAGAGATCAGAAGAATGCGCCGCCTTCTGGTTCTGCTGGGTTTCTCCTTATTTGGGAGCCTGACACTTCTGCTGCAGCAGGGGGCAGTGCCGTCGCGTGAAAGAGAAACAAAAGTGAAACTAAACACTACACGGTCTATGGTCAATGGCGGCGGCACTGCCTCGCTCCAGTTGTCGTGAACGTGCATGTGGGAGGAGAATTTACCATATAAGCAAGTCCGGATCACTATGACCTCATAGCGGGCTAGAGTGAAAAAAACGGTTTGAAACCTGGGTCTGAAATCTGGAAGAGCTTCTCACTGGCTGTACTAGGAGACCGATGGACGCCGTTTTTTGCTCTTTCTGGCAGGTTTAAGGTGAGAACTCAACGTTGCAACATGATAGATAAGTCAGAAAACATGGAAAACCATGACATGGGCACTTTAAGGTTCGTTCTAATGTTCATTAAACATGTTCAAGTATCTAAATAGTTACAGTAATAAACAAGTTATTGTATAAAAGGTACTTTTGCCATAAAAGTGTTTGTCAGGTCAAGAAAGACTATCTTTAATTTATATTTCATAAAAACAAGTATTTTTTTCAGGAAATAGTTTTAAGTTCAACTTTAATGTCAGGAGATCCATTTTGTTGACTTGCTGTTAAAATTAGCTTCTAATAAAGTGAGTTTTAGTAAAACTGGATGTTATTTATATGTTGAGGTGGGGGAGGAGTCATTGGCAGCTGAATGTCACTAATAAAGTAACTAAAAAGTAACTAGTAATCTAACTTTGTAAACTTATAAAATCAAGTAATCAGTCAAGTAACTACGTTATTTTTTAAAGGAGTAAACAGTAATCAGTAGTCGGAATACTTTTTCAAAGTGGCAACACTGGTTTCAGCACATCATGAATTAATTTAATCTGTCGAACTGACTCATCAAACTCAGTGGGCGGAGCTGAGCCTGAAGACAAACATGGCGGCTCCTGATGATGGAGGATTCATCTCAACTTGGTCAGATATTTTATGCCTAAAAGATAAAATAGCAGCTAACCAAGAATCTGTGGTAAGTCAGGGAATTTAATGAGGATGTTTCTCAGTGTTTGATCAAGTTTTAAACCATAGAATAACTAAGACAGAGCATCAGCTGAGCCGGTGTTATGTTGAAATTTGTTATCCTGTAAATAAATAATCCATAGTTTTCTTTGTTTTCTCTTTAAACTTTCTAGTTATAGTGCTTTAAGAAAATTGCTGAAAGAAAATAAATTAATTGATGCTTTATTTATGCAATATTTATTTCTTTAATTGTGTCTCTTTTGACTCTCCATACCTTAGACCCAGTAGTGATGAAATCATGCTTCCTTCTGGCCCACCTATAAGAGTCGTCTCTTAAGGCTCTTAAATGGCTCTTTGTTTAGTCGTACTAATGTGTCATGAACACAAACGAGAACAACCCCCTGCTTCTCCTGTAAACATGAGTTACTGCTGGTCTGAGTGGAAGCCAGCCAGCTGAGCCTCTCTTTGGACATCTTCCAAGGAAAGCTGCTGTTGAATTGTTTAAAGAGCTGATTAAACATATACCGATAAGTCATGCTGCTTTATTGTCTCAGTTTACTTTAAAGGTGTGGTTTACTCAAAAACCTTTTCTTCCAGGTTCTTTTGGATTATAATAGGTCACCCTGAGCCTTTCATGCAGGATGAAAATGAAAACTGACGTCTTGTCCTGGGATTTTAAAAGGAGTCTTATCCGGTTTTAGCGCTAGGGTTTGAAACTGCTCACAGATGTACATCCCATTGTGAATTTATAGTCTGGTCCATCTTGGCTGGCCCCGCCCCACAGACAGGCACAGGCTAGATATGGCTTGATAGCCTAGTAAACTAGACCGTGAGTTTTGCTCTGCAGACTTTCCACATATCCACTATCCACATTTATAGTCTGGCTTATCAGGCTAATGGCTAGAGCCTTAATGCCCTGTGTGGTCTGGGAGCCCATTTGGCTAGTAAAACATATATTATTTCATTTTAATTTAAATGACCCACAAAGTCAAAAAAGCAGATTCAAATCATAACAACTGGTCTGTGATATTCTTCAAATGTATACGTATACACCAGTTCAAGAGAGTTCAGTGTCAACCACAGCCCCAGTTAATGTGTCTGAAAACACCTGAGTCCATCTTTATGTGAGCACCTTGTGATCACCTGTGTGTGTGTATATATGCGCGCTTGTGTATGTGAGGTTTCTCTATTGAAACATTCAATAATAAGTTCGAGGAGCCACAGACCCGCCCCCAAGGCCCGCGGAGGACGCGGAGGAGGTCCAGGCCCCAGACGTCCAGAGGCCACTCAGGGCACGGACACCTCAGGGAGATCGCCGTCAGTGCAGCCGCTAAACTCTCCTCCAGAGGGCGCAGAGGCTCACCCCACGTGGGCCCCCCGGCAGTCGCTGCGTTAGAGCCCCTGGGGGGTCGCGGCTAGGAGCTCACAGGCACCGCCTGCAGCCGGCCATCCAGGGTAGATCTAGCCGGAACTAGAGACCCGAGACCCAGGAGCGAACCAGCCCCAGCAGAGGCCCGACCACCCTCGGGGGCCCAGATCCCACCAGGCAGCCACAGGAAGAAGAGCAGGCAGACGCCCCCAGCACCCAGCCCCAGACCCCAAGACACCCCAATACGCCAGCGGAGAAAGGCACCACCAATGCCGAGGCGCAGCCAGGGAGGATAGTCTCTGCCGAGGAGGGTCTAGCATGTCACAGAAAGAGGGGGGGACGAAACCTGACAGAAAAACAGTCACACACAGACACAATCACGCTCCCTCCCTCATGCATGCACACACACATTCCTGCAAACATACCAAGACACACAATAGACGCTGTACACCCACTCTCGCTCCCCATGCACTCTCTATGTTCAGGACCAGGGACCAACGCCCTAAGGGTGAAGCCGGCCCTGAGATCCAGAAGATGGTCCCTCCCTTGCTGAAGTGGGGATAAGCAGCCACCGTGCACCCCGCTGCAGCCGAGCAGCCCCCCACCGCAGACCCCGACCAGACGGCCCGCTCCACTCCAGGCCCCAGGCAGCGAGCAGAGAACAGGGGTGTGTGAAGACCCCAAGTCTCCCCCCGCCTGCTCCAATGTGGTGTTGATGCGTGTTGTAGTAAGATGCTTTTAAAAAGAGTGGGGGGCGGCCCGCCATCCCCCGCCCTGGATCCTAAGTGTCTAAATGCGTGGAGATGGGTAATGACACCGGAGGAGAGGTTAGCCGGCTAGACCTCCCTCCCCCCGGGTATTACTGGATGTAATTTCTCCAAAGACCCTAGATTCATAATGTAAGAATGTCTGGGGAGGAAGTGTTTAAATTGTGCAATAAAATTGGGCCACAGGACTGCAGAGATGGTGTTCCACACCCATGACGTACCCGTGACTCAAAGCCCTGTGTGTGTGGTGACGTGACGGAGCAGAGGGAGGGAAAAATCAGGGGATGGGGAGGCAAGACTGGGGGGACAAGCCCTCCCAGGGAGCCAGCTCCCCCGCTGGCCCCAGTAAGCACCCCCGTTCCCCAAAACCACCCAGGGCAGGGAGATCGCCGGCCCACCCATCCAGGTCCACGGCAGGAGCCCCACACAGCGCCACGGAGCCCACGGAGTCCCCCACCCCCACCCCAGCAGGGTAACTATCTGTAATGTGATGGCCTAAGACACTGCCTCTGGTGTGGGAGACCTGAGTTACAGTCGCGGTTTGATTTTCTATAGGAATGTTTAATTTTTTTTGCACCGAGGAGGTGAAAGCCTTTAGGAACAGCTGTTGGGTAAGTTCATAACATATAATTGCTGCGATGTTAGTTATTTTGAGGTCTTTCTGGTTAGCCACACATACTAATGTCAAAATAGGAACTCCTATGTCCTACAGACAGCTTTCAGCTCGGTTTGGTTGAAACAGCAGAACGTTCTGAGCTTTTAGGAGAAAATATAAGTTCACATGTTGTTATATCCTGTGTGTTGTGTGTGGCTAACCTCATCATCCTCAGGGTGCGACAGGCAGGGCAGGTGTGGATCCCAGCTGCTCCTCATTTTGATCATCAGAGAAGTTATAAGGAGGAGCCGGTTCCTGTGCTCGACGCCAGAGGATTAACGCTTTTCAGTGTGCTTTTGCTCCTGGATCCCCTCCGGTAGACCGGCTAAGCCTTCCAGTCTGCCAGGACCGGAGCTCCCCTCCGCTCCTCCTAACATCTCCAAGAAACCCGGAAAACCCTGTGGTCCGCTCCTGTCTGTCCACCCTCCAGCATTCCGACTCCTGCCGCCACAACCGCTCCCCAGGATTACATGAACCCCTTCCTGGGACCCATCCTCTCCTGGAGACTGTAAGAACTCGTTTCCTTCCTGGTAATCAGCACCTTATCCATTCCTTTCACCGGCTCATCATTAACTCTGACCTTCCCTCCTAGTTTGGAACCCGGACCCGAACCCGAGCCTCCGCCTGGGCCTCTAAATAAACTTTGTTCCTTTACCTCTTTATTCCCGAGTCTGTGCGAGTTATCTGCTTAGGAGTTTTTCGCTATGAATGTAACAGAATCCTCTGGCCTAGACGACTCCGCGAAGCACGTACAGACTAAACTCAGCGAGCAGGAAGCGCTCCTGGGTCGTCACGACACGGCTCTCCACGCAGTTCTCGGACAGCAGAGCACCCTCCTCGACAGCTTTAATCAGCTCTGTCGTTCTTTTCAGGAGATGGAATCCAAGTTTCTGGATCTTGCTTCAGCTCAACACCGTAAAGCCCCGGCTGCGGCTCGAGCCTCCACTTCCTCATCCCGGCCCGCAGCACCGACCCCCTCCTCATCATCATCAGCTGTTCGCCCCGGCTCTTCCGCATTCCTCGGCCCCACGGGAAAGGAACCGCCCACACCCGGTCCCTTTTTAGGAGAACCTAGTAAGTGCAAAGGCTTTCTCCTCCAATGCAACCTGGTTTTCCGCCAAGCTCCATGCTCATACCCTACCGATTTCAGCAAGATAGCCTTTGTTACTGGCTTACTTAAGGACAAGGCACTTCACTGGGTGCAGGCGACTTTTGATGAGGAGGATTTGCCCAGTTATTCTTATTACGAGTTCATCGAACTCTTTAAGCTGACCTTTTATCCCATGGTCAGTGAAGAGGAGACCACCAAGGCCCTCCTGAACATAAGACAGGGTAACCGTTCCGTAGCAGATTTAGCTATTGATTTTCGCATCTGTGCTAATGAGTCTGGTTGGAATGAAACCGCCCTTAAAGGCGCATTCAAACACGCCTTAAACGATAGGCTCAAGGATGAGTTAGCTGCCCGAGATGAGCCAGAGACTCTCGATGACCTGATCTCCCTAGCCACCAGGGTCGATAACCGCATGAGAGAACGGTTCAGAGCCCGGTCCATGCCCAGTTCCCAAACACCTCGGGGTCATGCAAGGGCCGTCAGTCTGGGTCCTAGCCCCACCGGCCGCTCTCTCCCTCAACTCTTGCCCCCACCAGAACCCATGCAGGTAGACCAGGCCAAGCTTCCCCCAGAGGAACGACAACGCAGGATTTCCTCTGGTTCTTGCCTCTATTGTGGCTCCCCTAACCACTACCTTTCTTCCTGCCCGGTTCGCCCAAACGCCCCGGCCCGCCAGTAGTACAGGGAGTACTGGCGGGCGTATACAAAGCAGGTTCTATTTCCCGTCTGACCGTCCACTCCTCCCTCAGGATCAACAACCGGATCTTCCCAGTTCTGTCTTTAATCGACTCAGGTGCTGAACAGAACCTCATCAGTCCCACTCTCATTGCTCAATACAACATACCTGTCCTGGATCTCCCAGCCCCCATCCCGGTCGCTGGCTTGGATGGCAGCCCTTTAACTACCATAACCCAGCAGACTGAGCCCCTCTCTTTTATAGCCTCAGGCAACCACCATGAACTTATAACATTCCTCGTCTTCCCTACTAAAAACTCTCCGGTGGTTCTGGGCTACCCCTGGCTCCAGAGACACAACCCCCACATCGACTGGTCCAATTCGCGTTTCGAGTCCTGGAGTCCCTCCTGTCTGATTAACTGTCTGCAGTCGGCCCCATCAGCTCTTCCCACTGGTTGCACCATACCCGCCTTTTCCCCGGACCTCTCCTCTGTCCCCAAGGACTATCATGACCTCCACCCGGTTTTTAGCAAAGATCTGGCTCTCTCTCTACCTCCTCACCGTTCCTATGACTGCGCCATTGACCTCCTCCCTGGCGCCCCGCTTCCCACTGGCCGTTTATACAACCTCTCCAGACAGGAGCGCATCGCTATGGAGACCTATATCAACGACTCCCTACAGGCAGGACTCATCCGTCCCTCCTCATCTCCTCTGGGGGCAGGCTTCTTCTTTGTTGGGAAGAAGGATGGGACCCTCCGCCCATGCATCGACTACAGGGGTTTAAACCAGATCACTGTCAAGAACAAATATTCATTACCCCTCATCACCTCATCATTCGAACCTGTCCAAAAGGCTTCCTACTTCTCTAAGTTGGATCTTCGCAACGCCTACCATCTGGTTCGCATCAGAAAGGGGGATGAATGGAAGACGGCCTTCAAAACACACTGTGGCCACTTCGAGTACCAGGTTATGCCTTTTGGACTGACTAACGCCCCTGCAGTATTCCAGAATTTGATTAATGATGTCTTACGTGATTTCCTCAACATCTTTGTTTTTGCCTATCTAGATGACATTTTAATCTTTTCTGACACCTGGGAGGAGCACAAGCAGCACGTCAGGAGGGTCCTGCAGCGGCTTCTGGAGAACCGGTTGTACGTGAAGGCGGAGAAATGCCTTTTTCACGTTCGATCCATAACCTTCCTTGGATACGTTTTTGAGGGTGGACAGATGAAGACGGATCCAAGCAAGGTACTAGCTGTCGACAAGTGGCCCATCCCCAAGACCAGGAAGCAGTTGCAGCGCTTCCTGGGCTTTGCCAACTTCTACAGGCGCTTCGTTCGGAACTACAGTATCATTGCAGCACCACTCTCTGCTCTTACCTCCACCAAGCGTCCATTTGTCTGGACCCCAGCTGCAGAACATGCCTTTTCCTCCCTCAGGAAGAGGTTTGTAGATGCCCCGGTCCTCATCCATCCTGATCCCTCAGCCCAATTCACGCTGGAGGTTGATGTTTCTGGTCCGCACTGGAACGTTGGGAT
>SSNR01000028.1:85525-164947 GCA_006937965.1 Callopanchax toddi | reverse complement strand
CTGTTATCCTGTCTGTCATTGACAGATTTTCTAAGGCCTGTCACCTCGTGGCTCTTAACAAGCTTCCTTCTGCTGCTGAGACCGCCAGACTGGTATTTTACCACGTCTTCAGACTCCATGGGATCCCATCTGAGATCGTCTCTGACAGGGGGCCTCAATTTGTCTCCCAGGTCTGGAGGGACTTTTGTTGTGCCCTGGGTGCCAAGTCCTGCTTGTCGTCTGGTTTCCATCCTCAGACCAATGGTCAATGTGAGCGTCTCAACCAGGAGCTTGAGGATGCCTTGCGCTGTGTTTGTGCCTCTAACCCCACCTCCTGGAGCACTCATCTGCCCTGGGTTGAGTACGCCCACAACACCCATGTCTCAGCTGCCTCCGGGCTGTCCCCTTTTGAGGCCTCCCTTGGCTACCAGCCATCCATTTTGCCTTCTTCCTTCCCAGACCCTGTCCTTCCTTCTGTTGGTTCCCACCTCCGTTCTTGCCGCAGGGTCTGGGACCAGACTAAAGCCGCTCTTCAGCGCACCTCCGCCAGGAACAAGGAGATTGCGGACCGGCGACGGATCCCGGCTCCCACCTATTCACCTGGACAGAAGGTCTGGCTGTCCTCTCGGACTTTCCCCCTCAGGTCCTCTCCCAGGAAGTTGTTCCCCAGGTTTGTGGGTCCCTATGAGATTGACACTGTGCTCGACCCTTCCTCAGTCCGCCTCAAGCTACCTGCCCACCTCAGGGTCCATCCCATCTTCCATGTCTCCCAGATTAAGCCGGTCCTGTCCAGCCCTTTGTGCCCTCCGGCCGATCCCCCTCCTCCCGCCCGGTTCGTTGATGGGGGCCCTGTCTTTGCTGTCCGCCGCATCCTGGGTGTCCGCCCTCGTGGGCGTGGGCGGCAGTATTTGGTTGACTGGGAGGGCTATGGTCCTGAGGCCCGCTCCTGGGTGCCTCGTTCCTTTATCCTCGACCCCTCTTTGATTTTGGACTTTGAACGGTCCTCTGCCTCCTCTTCTGCTCGTCCGCCGAGTGGCGGCCGTTAGGGGGGGGGTACTGTTATATCCTGTGTGTTGTGTGTGGCTAACCTCATCATCCTCAGGGTGCGACAGGCAGGGCAGGTGTGGATCCCAGCTGCTCCTCATTTTGATCATCAGAGAAGTTATAAGGAGGAGCCGGTTCCTGTGCTCGACGCCAGAGGATTAACGCTTTTCAGTGTGCTTTTGCTCCTGGATCCCCTCCGGTAGACCGGCTAAGCCTTCCAGTCTGCCAGGACCGGAGCTCCCCTCCGCTCCTCCTAACATCTCCAAGAAACCCGGAAAACCCTGTGGTCCGCTCCTGTCTGTCCACCCTCCAGCATTCCGACTCCTGCTGCCACAACCGCTCCCCAGGATTACATGAACCCCTTCCTGGGACCCATCCTCTCCTGGAGACTGTAAGAACTCGTTTCCTTCCTGGTAATCAGCACCTTATCCATTCCTTTCACCGGCTCATCATTAACTCTGACCTTCCCTCCTAGTTTGGAACCCGGACCCGAACCCGAGCCTCCGCCTGGGCCTCTAAATAAACTTTGTTCCTTTACCTCTTTATTCCCGAGTCTGTGCGAGTTATCTGCTTAGGAGTTTTTCGCTATGAATGTAACACATGTAGGTATCACCATTCTATAATGTCCATTGACAAACGCTGAGGAAGCGGTTCTTCTCAGCCCTTAGCTTAGTAAACTACACCGTCATCTGGTTTGCCAGATAATTTTGTGGATTCTGGATCAAATACCTAGAGCCAATCAGAAGCGAGGGTTGTGCATATCATTAATAATAATATTAATAATAATGAGGAAACCTGCTGTTTCAAGCAGACCTCTGAATCAGCAAACTTCTGTAATCAGAGAATAGAAGCATCATAGCTTTTTCTTTATAAAATGACTCGTAAGGCATTGATTTATACTAGAGAGTAAATCATATCTTTAAGTGACATAAAATCCTGACCAGATGTTGGTAGCAATCTGTCCATGTCCACATTAAGTTCTGTGTAATAAAACAGAACGACTCAGGTAAAAAGTATTTTAGTCTCTTCCTTTAATGGATTTAATTCTTGGTTAATTGGTGCTGCAGCTTCCAGACGCCTCCTGGAGGAGAAACTAGTCTCAGGTTTTGATCAGGTCTGATTTTGGTCCATTCTTCCTGAAGGTTCCTCTATGACCTCTGACCTTTAGTTCTGTCCATAGATGTTCTCTAGGATTCAGGTCAGCTGATTGGCTGGAACGTTCTTGCAGCTTGACGTTCTTTTTCTAAAACTAATTGTCTTTGGGATTATTGTCTCATGGGACGTCCACCTCGTTTCATCTTCATCATCCTGGTAGACGGCAAATTTTTCTCAAGACGGTCCGATGAAATGTTTGTTGTGTGACACCTTGGTAATGAGAGCCCTTTTTCATAGGTCATTATTGGAACTGAATCAGCTGATCTTAATTAGTTCTAAATGGATTACATCCTGATCACTGATAGATTCCAGTGGGGTCATGACTTTCCAGGCCTTTTTCCACCTTCCTTTCTTCATGTATTCAGTCCTTTTTCCCTGAGTCGTTTTATTTGATTACACCTAATTTAATGTGTTGATATGGATGCTTTGATTTCTTTTAATGTGTGGATTGGATGGATTTTTACCGACATCTGGTGAAAATTTGATGTCAAAAGAACCTTTAGAAATAAAATTAGATAG
Source organism: Callopanchax toddi (assembly GCA_006937965.1). Taxonomy (NCBI): domain Eukaryota; kingdom Metazoa; phylum Chordata; class Actinopteri; order Cyprinodontiformes; family Nothobranchiidae; genus Callopanchax; species Callopanchax toddi. Next base: position 162,250 of record SSNR01000028.1, on the reverse strand, counting down.
AAAATTGATGTGTTCAAATCTTATTTCCCCCGCTGTGTCAGCCTCACCTGGTTTCACCTGGTAAAAAGGATTCTGATCTAGTTTACTTTTGATTTGCGTTCATGCCATAATTTCCTTTTTATGTACTTGAGGAGCCACATGCAGAATTGATCAATTATTAGTAGATTATTCGTGTAAATTGTAAAATCAATCTCTATAATATCCCAATTAACTCAAACAAAGTCAACACTGAATACTTGTCCTTGTGGGTGGCTGAACCACTGAGTCTGAGCCATTATCAGCCGCATTAGTGAATGATTTTATGTTTGGCTCTAATGCAACATTTGTGCTTCTTATTCTGCCGAAACCATAGTAACAAGCTACAGGAAGCGTCTGCTAATTATGCGCTTTATCTGTTCCTTCTGTATGAGGAGGAGAGGAAGACAAGGATGGATATAAATGGCTTCTGTAAGGTTATCTAAGAGACTGCAAGAGCACATAAAGGAGACAGCAGCAGCTGTCTCAGTGGGACATCCTCACTATACTCACTGCTCCTAGTGCTTTATGAGAAAGCAGAAAAAGGTACAGAACATGCAGAAAGTGGAGTTCTATAGCATCTTGGGTATGTTTTGTCATGATGACTGTATGAGCTCCAGCAGCTCTCCTTTCACAGATGATTTTAAAACCTAAAGAAGCTGCATTCCAGTGGGAGAGTGATTCTTTTATTCTCCACTGGACACCATGACTGTATTTGAAGCAGCATGAACTTCTATATTTACGCACACCTTAACCTTGAAATTGGCTGATGCTTCAACAGGCACTTTGACTAATGTTTAAGACATTTCTCTGAGGATGTGTCAACTATTTTGAGGCGGTGTGATGGAACGAAGGGGGCCTGTGGGAAGTGATGGATACGCCGGTTTAGGAATCACTGTGTGGATGCAGGCGAGTGTCTGTTTCCATGCTAATAGTGTGCACATGCATGCACAAGACGTGTTTGTTTTTCACGTGCATCATCTCTTGGCGAGGGAGAATCTATTTTGCAGCTCTATTTCTGAAGATTTTCAAAGCCCCCCTGCAGCGTCATGTTGTGTCTGATACGCCTGTGTGTAATGGGATTATTTGGCTGGATGGGATAGAGACCGGCATCTGGGACGACTCGAACCAAGACTGTGGCTCAAACACAAAAACTGTAAAGAGGGTGAATCACCTGGGATTGTACTGTCATCGTCTACAAACACACACACATGCATGCACTTACACACACACAAAGGCAATAAAGAAACACAAGGATGTATTATTTCACAATGTCTGGCAGGTGTATAAAGCATAAAATGGCTTTCTGGTTGTTTTTTTTTGTTTGTTTTGTTTCTTGAACACAAAACCAGATTTAAGCCAGGATTCCTTGACAGAATAAATCTGACAGTCTGCCAGAGTCTTACATTAACATCTAATGTTGAAAAATGATAGATTTAGATTTAGGTGTTTTGGGGTTAAGCTAGAAAAATATGTGCAATTTTTGTCAGCAGCCAGAGAATGTGTTTAAAAAGTGCTACTAAGTTATGAAAATGTAAAAATGTTAGTCAACTTCTGTAGAACTCACTAAAACACTAAAAGTCATTTTGAGTTTCCTAAAATAGCTTTGACGGCCATCTTGAAATGGTTGACACCAAACCTGAGATGTGTTTCATCAGATAATTTGATCAAATTACAGACATGGTTCTTCTGAATGAATCAAACTCATGCACTTCTTAAGAAGTTTAAAGGCATACTATGCAGTTTTTGCTTGTTTTCAGCACCCTCTAGTGTCAGTTTTAAGTCACTGCTTTAAAACTGTTAGCATTGTTTCTGCTCAGAAACCCCTAAATCTACCTGTTGAAATGTCTCCTCAGCCTTCATTGCTTTCTACTGGAGTGATTCATCACTCATTCAAAGAAATCAGCTGTGTTCAAGCAGGGAGAGATGGAAAAAAATCAGGAATCATGAGCTAAAACACTCTGGAGCTAGCATAACAGCTAGCTACATTGGGTTAGCCTAACCCCCATGAGATACATGACTTTGTGAAACTATAGGGCACCAGACTGGAGACTCAGAAGTTACAAACGTGGTATTCTGGATCCAAGCAGCAGATGGGGCTGAGGAACTTTTTATTAACCCTGTAAAGCAGGGATAAGCAACTCCCTTCCCGGGGGGCCGATAACCAGCAGGTTTTAGGTCTCTCCCTGCTTCAACACACCTGATTCAAATGAATGGCGGATTAACAGACTTCTTCACAACTTGACATGTTGAGGAAGTAATTTAGTCATTTGAATCAGGTGTGTTGAAGCAGGGAGACTCCTAAAACCTGCTGGATACCGGCCCTCCGGGAAGGGAGTTGCTGATCCCTGCTGTAAAGGGTCAGATTAGCACAGACTGGATCAAGGAAAAAATTTAAAACATGACAAAGTTACATAGTGTGCCTTTAAGGTGAGTTTTTAAGAGTTTTCAGCTACTTACATTGGTGATTATTTACATGAATAGAATGAAATGCTTATGTTATCTCTTTGTTTCATACTTTTTTTGTTTTATTTGTTTTAAAGGGCCCATGGCTTCATATTTAAATCAGTTTATATTAAACAGGTGTAATCTTTGATGCCTCTAGATCAGCGTTGCACCATTATAACTCAAAATACGCTGTAATTATTTCCTAAGGAGCAACTCAGAGATCAGAAGAATGCGCCGCCTTCCGGTTCTGCTGGGTTTCTCCTTATTTGGCAGCCTGGCACTTCTGCTGCAGTAGGGGGCAGTGCCGTCACGTGAAAGTGAAACGAAACTGAAACTAAACACTACACGGTCTATGGTCAACGGCGGCAGCAGCACTGGCGTTCTCCTCGTTCCAGGTGTCGTGAACGTGCATGTGGGCGGAGAATTTACCATATAAGCAAGTCCGGATCACTATGACCTCATAGCGGACTGGAGTGAAAAAAAACGATTTGAAACCTGGGTCTGAAATCTGGAAGAGCTTCTCACTGGCTGTACTAGGAGACAGATGGACGCCGTTTGTTGCTCTTTCTGGCAGGTTTAAGGTGAGAACTCAACGTTGCAACATGATAGATAAGTCAGAAAACATGGAAAACCATGACATGGGCACTTTAAAACCAGTTTGTGTTCAGTTGTAACCTGCTGATACAGATTCTTTATTCATCATTATGTGAGTTCATGGACTTAAAACACAAGTTGGATTTTTGCCTTTCAGACCAGCCAGTCATGCTAAATATTGACTAATTGTCCTCATCAGATGATTTTTTTGGGGGTGATATTTTAGTTTTAATGACTTTATATAAAAAAAATGTAAGTACTTTCAAATACCTTAAAATACACCATTCAAATGTCTCAAGAACTCATAAAAAAACCTGCTGACAAACAGAGCTGAAGGTTGTAGCGTTATAAACTTATTAAGTTTGTAGCTGCATACTTCTGTGAGATTATTAGATTAGTTTGTGTCAGTTTTACACTGACCTGGTTTGGCTCAGACACCTTGACTAAAATAATGGTTTCACAGGAACTCTAGGTTCATTCTGATGCTACAGGGAATAGATCATGTATTTTAATATTGAGGAAGGGAAGTCTGAGTCGAAATAAGACTTTACAAGTTTATTATGAAAGACGGACAACAGTACAAACATATAAGCGGAGGTAGCAGTGTTTAAACTTTTGTCAACATGATGGTATAGTGTTCTGAGTAGATCTTAAAAGAAGTTTTAACGACCTGAGTCTGTGATATAGAACAGTGTTTTTCAACCTTTTTTGAGCCAAGGTACACTTCGTCGTTGAAAAATATCACAAGGCACACCGGGGGGGGGGGGTTACTAACCTAACAAGAATGACTAAAGCCTGTCACAACTTCCCTCAAAAGCCCAGACAAATCAGATGAGATGAGCTCTGAGCTCATTGACGGTTGATAAAGTTATCGGATGAATTTTGTCCAATTAAACATTTTTAACACTAAAACACATTGATCTGTCATCAGAGGTCTGTCTCCTTTAACTTTACAGCTGTTTTCTGAGGCTCACTCTGTTTTAATAGTTTTACTGTAGAAACTTTCTCATCTCCTGACAGTAAAGGATTACATTTAGTTTACAGGTGACCTGATTAAATCATCAACTCTCTTTTTTACTATCAAATAACTTTAAACTGATTTATTTCACCTGTCAAAAAGTGATTGTAGCATCCAGTTTATCAGTAATCTGCCCTAAAATTATTTTATTTCCCTACTGTTAATTTCAATATCCACATCATAAGACTCTTTCATCATGTTTTTGTTTAATAAAACTATTTTTGGAGGAATTGAACATTAGTATTAATGTAAGTCTCTGAAAACAAAGACAAACCTCTGATACAATCATTGACAGATCAATGTGTTTTTAGTGTTGATATTGTTTGATATGTTGAATTTTAAGCTGTCAGTTATTATGCTGAGAAACGCAGCTTGAGCGGCGCGCGCTGCCATATTCACGCTATTGAGAGGCGCGTGCACCGCTGAGTTTGGAGGTGATCAGATAACGTCATCCATCCTTCAGCCAAAGTGAGGAGACATGGCAGAAAATAACCAACGGGCTGCTCAGACCGTCAAAAATAAACTGTTGTGCTAACTTCTAAGAGTTTTTTTTATGTTGACTTATTTATTTATTTATTTTGCTGAATGCTCGAAGGATCAAAGTAAAACGATGTTGGTCCAGCGGGTCCAGTGTCAGTGGACCCGCTGATCTCCTGGTTTAATGGCGCAATCAGATCAAAGTATGAATTTAAAAACGTCTGGACCGTCGGTTCACCAGAGACCCAGATCTGCTGACGCGGAGCGTGGCCGGTGTTCTGCCCAAATTCTGCCAAGTTTTTGCCGTGGGTCCATGACTCGCTTGGCGGCGGCCCCTCCCAGCCGAACATGTCCGAACCACAGACTTGATGCGGTCCAGTTCGGGGGAGGAGGGGTTCCAGATGCCGAGCGTGTTGCGGGCCGCGGGAGCTTCTCGACGCGCGTCTCCCCCTGGCACCGGCTCGCTGCCGGGTGCTGTCGCTGGACCCGGTCCAGGTCCTGGATCTGCTGCACGTCTGACTCCAAACAGAACCCGAGTCTGCCATTTGGTGATGACTGGCACAGACGCGCGACAATGGAATATTATTTGTAGATAATAATTTAGTTTAAAAAAAATTTTTTTTAGACCAATAGGTGAAATTGAATAATTTCCCACGGCACACCTGAAGATCTCCCACGGCACACTAGTGTGCCGCGGAACAGTGGTTGAAAAACACTGATATAGAAGACTAGGGGCATTTTATCCTAATTTAGTTTGGTTGGAGTGGAGGAGTTACTGTTGTGGTAAGCTACAGTGTGAGTTAGCTTATCAAGCAGGCCTTGTGGTTACCAGATTATGGAATCTTACTGTTCGGCGTTCCTGGATCGCATCTGGCAGGTGGAGGTCGACGAGGAAGCGGAAGATCCCCCCTCGATCGATCTGGAGGCGTTCGCAGGTGGGAAGCCGCCTGGAGCCGGCAGGAGACGTCCTTGGATACGGCCATCAGTAGATCCATTTCTGGGTTAGCTGGTGGTTAGCATTTTGAGCTAACATCCCCATGGTGTCAGGGAGAGCAAAGACGGCTGGTCTTTCTCTCAGGGGAGAATAGGATATCGGCTTTAGGGTCAGCCGATTCCTGCAGGCTCAGCTGTTGTAGCGAGTTGGAACAGCTGGCGTCTTGTCTCTTCAAGGAATCTAAGAGAACTGACTTGTCTCCAGAAGTGGAGAGGTCAAGATGGAGTCATGTCTTGACGTGGGCCAATGAAAGGGGTTCTATCAAGTCACATGGCTCAGATCTTTAAAACCATATTTCCTGAATAAGTAAATATGAAATAATATTGATTTTAACTAGGGCTGTCAAAATTAGCACGTTATTGACGTTAACGCAAAGCCCCCTATAACGGCGTTATTTTTTAAACGCGCGTATAACGCACAGGCTTCCGTAGTTTTGATTTGCGGACATATGAACATACAGGTCTAGCGACGCATGCAGCTGCTGCAGAGAGCCCTCCTCCCCGTCGGAGAAACTGTAAAGTTTTCAGCGGAAACACCACAGTCTTACATCCAGTAAACTTTCAACAGCATCACCAGTGACGGACTGGCAACCCGGAGATCCGGGAGATCTCCTGGTCTCCTCGCCGCTAAATCTGACCCGCTCCGTGATTATACCGACGATCAGGTCATTTCTAAATAAACAATCCGTCTTGACTGATAAAACGCCTGTCCTCCTAAAAGCTGCAAAAACGCAGCAAAGCTGAGTCACAAAGACACCCTCTCCTCTCTGTGGGTCAGAGACTGACAGCGCTGCAGACCTGACCACCCTTCCTTCCCCCTCGCCGGCCCGCACGCGTCTCAGAGGAGAGCAGAAAAGGAGAGACCTAAAAAGAACTAACAACCAATTTCATAAAACTAAAGTTTAAAGTTGTAACAAAGGATATTGCAATGTTAGAATATGGTCAACTATGTACAAAAAAACATGATATTAATATTGAAATCCTTGTTTTATATTATTTTATTTAACCAGGTAAATTTAATTGAGATTAAGAACATTTGTTGAGCATTCTGAAAAGCATTAGGTTTTGCAAATGACACTAATAGTCTGTCAGAAAAAGTCCAGCTTTAGACATGTTGGGGTTTAATAGGATGATTTAAAGGTCCTAGTGTGATGGGATGAGTAGAACTAAAGGAGAGAAATCAAATGATATGAAGGCTGATTCAACCTGTCAGAATGGATGCTACATCTTATTTCTTGTATCACAACTTAGCAAGTGAAGTAACTGGTAAACAGCCTGTATTTAAATTAAAAGAATATTTGAAATAAGAAAAAATAAATTTAGGTCAGTTGAGAGCATCTTAAAAATTTGCGATTAATCGCGAGTTAACTCGGGACACTCATGTGATTAATCGCGATTTAAAAAATTAATCGATTGACAGCCCTAATTTTAACCTTAGCAAGGTAGAAATGTAGAAAACCAGATGATTTAAGGTTGATATAAAATAATTCTGAAACAGGAGAAACAGATTATACCCCGTTTGAATGTGTTAGTGCAACAACCTTAGACTGGAACATTGTGAAACACTTCAAATGTAAACAAGATTAGATTAGCAGCATCACAAGAAAGGGAACGCTTTAGACTCTGAATTTATTATTCAGAGAGTCTTAGGTCCTTTATAACTAAGAGAGTCCAGTTGAGGTCATCTGGGAAAACGGACACCTGAAAGTGGACAGTTGGTCACCTGTAGGAATGTTGATTCAGGTTAAAACATAATAAAGAGAGTCATTGTAATCCAATTATTGGGAAAAAGATGGATTATTGTTTGTGATGGTCAACAGAGGTCAGAGATTATAGCGTATTTGATAATGCTACAAGGTAAATTATGGAACAAATATCTTTATTTAATGATCAGTGAATGTGATGGGGATGACCTTCAGCCACTAACACTCTAAATCTGTGCTCCATATCTGTAAAGTCGACTGAGTTCTAATTAATTTAAGGTCCACTGGGAAGAGTTCTAATGACCAGTTAGAGCTCTTTATTAGCTACTAATGTATCCAGATTCTCTAATGTCAGTGAACATTTGTGTCCAATTACATTTCCTATATGACCACAATCCATTTCGCAGCAACAATAGCAAGAACAGAAACAAACTCCAAAGCCTTAAAGGAATATTTCAGTCATTTTGAAGTCTTCTAATTTCCCTGTATAATATCTCAATAGAGGCCTGTGATTCATCTACAGTAAAGACCACTCCAACCTTCTGACTGTCAGAAGACCTCCTCACTGACACACTGCACAAACCCTCACCTAAAAGTTTAATGTGAGAACTAACTTTTCATACATGCAGAGTTTTCTTTGGGGTCTGCACCAGAACAAGAAAGAATAAAATTATAGTGTAAAGATAGTCAATGGCTGAGCTGTAAAGAGGGAAAATGAAAGAGAGAAGATCCATAATGAGAGGAGAGGGAGACATAATTTGTGATGTTGTACAGAAATGTAGCCAGGTGTTGTCGTCTTTTGGCTCGGTAGAACTGGACCCTCCAGCGCATTCCCGCTGTGTGCGTGTGGCGAGGCTACTTCCAGCTCCGCTCATTACCCCCTTAATGGAACACAGACATCTGTTACAGCTCGCTTTTCCTCCTTTTTCCTCTGAATCTTTCTCCATCTTTCAGTCCCCCTCTCCTCTCCTCTTCCATCCCTCCCCAGGAGCAAATGGAAGGGGTGAGAGGATGGAGAGAGTGCCATCAGAATGCAAAGGAGGGGAAGAGGTGAAAGCAGGACAAATGAAAGTAAAATGCAGTAACGAAAACACTTTGATGAAAAAAATGAGGATTGTAGGTCTGGTTAAAAGAGCAGGAGTTGTCTGTATGATAGGAACTTCACATTTAGCCCTTAGAACAGGTGAAGGAATTCCTCTGGTCTGAATTAGTTCATAGTTTAATTCATTTGTAGCTTTTTCCTGTTCAGTTTTTTTTTTCACATTGAAAACAGCAAATGAAACAAAATGCGTCACCACAAACCAGATGAGAACACCGAGAGTCTGCTGATTGGTCAGATTGTCTGGGGGCGGGGCTTTTATTTTTTTATTTTATCAGATGTAAATACAGCAGTGATTGCCAACTCCCTGGTATCCAGCAGGTTTTCCCTGCTTCAACACACCTGATTCAAAGGAATGGATGATTAACAGACTTCTTCTGAACTTGACATGATGATGAGGTCATTTGAATCAGGTGTATCGAAGCAGGGAAAACCTGGATACTGGCCCTCGAGGAAGGGAGTTGGTGATCACTGAAAAACAGGATGATGGTTCTGGTCCTAAGCTAGTCCATGACGTGGTGTAATATAGATTTTACTCTGAGCTGAGGGGAATCTAGACTCATAGAAAAGGTCAAACTTCCCATACTTCTACACTGGGGCCGGCTCCACGCTGGGGCAAGAGGGGGCATTGCCCCTCAAATATGCCAGTCTAGAGCCGGCCCTGTTCTACACAAAGAGTAACCTGGTGATGGAAGTGTGACAAGTGAGAGAACACCCAGTCTGCTGATTGGTCAGATTGTCTGGGGGTGGGGCTACTAGAAGTTTAGTTGTATTTTCACCAGAAGTAAATTCTATGTTCTGACCCTGAGCTAGTCCACATCACGTTCTAATCCCCGCTCTCAGATATACACTGTAAAAAATGATTTCTAAGAAAGTTTAGGAAGTCTTGTTTTTAGACATGTTATCTTATTTTTATTCTGAAAAGAAAATAAATTCTTACAGCCCTACTTGAAATGAGCCAAATGGGGTAAGCAAAAGTTGCTGGGCTAGGTTTCTTAAAAATTGCAACTTTCTCTGCAGTTAAAATAATTTGCTAGTTTTAAGAATTCTAGACTTCTGCTTACCCCATTGGCAGATCTGTTCAACTAGTGCTCGCTGCAGAACCAGAAGGCGGAGCTGCACCAGGTTCAGCCCCGCCCATTCAACCAGAGTCAGCCCTGCCCCACTTCACAGCCCTGCTGACTTGTTTTTTTTTAATTAACTTTATTGCAACCAGGGTCAGCCCTCCTCCGCTGTTTTTTTTAAAATAACTTTATTCCAAAAGAGTGAATTTACAAGAAAATAACTGAATATCTGCCTGTTTCTCCTTCTGTTTCCCCTTGTTTTCAGGATAAAAAATATCCTCAAAATTGATTCAATATATCGGGGTTTCAGTCATGTTTTTGTAACAGTATTAGTTTGTGAATGAGAAATGTTTTCTGTCATACGGACTATAACGAGAGACAGTGAGCCGAAAGCCGAACTAGCCCACTTTGCTTCGTAGCGTTAGCCGCCATTGGCCGCTGATAGTGGCTGTTAGCTGCTATCAGCTAGCAGCTGTTAGCTGCTCCTGGTGGGGGCCAAAGCGCCGGGGGAAACCCTTAGCGCTTCGCGGACCCGCAGCACGTAGCTCTGCAGACCCAGCGTAGCATTAGCCGCTGATAACAGCTGTTAACTTTGCCCTTGGGCTCTGTGGCTTAACCTGGCGGGGGCCCAAAGCACCGGGGGAAACCCGCGCTTCGCGGACCTGCAGCGGACACGCTCGCAGCATTACCCGACAACGAGGTGTTGCATCGCCGCCGGACTTTATGCTCTGGATCCAGCGAAGACGCAACACCTCGTTCTCGGATCTAACAGCCCAGTGTAATAGTCCAATATAACCAGGTCAATCACATGGGAGGTGTGGGAGCTGACTTTGATGGAATGGCCGGATCTGATTGGTTGAATGGGCGGGGCTGAACCTGGTGCTGCTCCACCTTTCTGGTTCTGCAGCGAGCAGCCTCTCGATCTGTTTGCTCAAATCTAGAAAATTTGACCATATTTAAAGAGCAAATTGCAGGTTTTGCTTTTGTTTTAATTCTAACAAAATGCTGTCAAAAAATACTATTTGAAACTTTTATTGAGGGTATTTTGTTTTACAATACATTTTTTAAAACCATTTTGATAGTCAAAAGTGCCACTTTTCAGCAAAGCTTCTAAAAACTCTTTATTTAAAAATCTCCAGTTGTGACATAACGCAAGGGCGTTCTACGCTAGGTGGCGCTGTACAGTGTTGCAAAATGTATGATAATTATTGTCTTTGTAGGATATTTTAGCACTCTGTATGATCAATAATTCCATTAGTATGATAATATGAGCCCTTTGTTGTGTGGAATTTGTGTAAGAGATGCTTGTTTTATTCATTGTGTTAGATTCTGTAAAACTACTTAAACATCTCCAACCTGGCAACGCTGCAGTCTGCCAGCTCGCTCTCGGCTCACTGTGATAAGTTGGTAGTTTTAGATTAGAGCGGCTGTTTAATCGAGTCGGTGTGTATTTATTTTTCACAAAAATGCTAAATTATTGTGTTTGTGAAAGCTGTACAATCACAGTCTGTCAGGACAGCAAGTCCACGAGAACAGGACTACTTCCTTCTGTTTTGGCGACGAAAAACTCGGTCGGTCTTTGATTTCACCCTGGACTGGATGTGATGGAGTTCACATGAATACCGAAGAAAAACATCCATTGCGACTCTAAACAGATGGTTCAATTAATTCAACTTCCCCCCGGGACCGCTGTTAGCAGCAGCTAAGCTAACAGGAGCTAACTGGGGAGTCAGATCAGACTGAATCAGAGGCTCAGCAAACAAGTTTTGTTGTCTAATATCTGATAATTACCAACTTTATTTATTAAGTAATTGTAACCATTTAAAAGCCGGCATCAAAATCAATATTCTTCTCTTGAGATAAGGGCCCCGCCCTTCCCCTACCTCACTTCCGTTCTGACGGAAAAATGGAAATTTCTCACAAAAATGACTCCAAAACTTTATATTTGTGTAAATTTTTATTCAGAAAAAGTTTCTATTATATTTCTCTAAACATTTGTTTAAGGGTGTCTTTAACCTGCAACTTGCTCTCTAAGAAGATTTGGCATATTTTAGGACTGTAAGAGTATATATTCTTTTCAGACTAAAAATAAGTTAAAATGTCTAAAAAAACAAGGCTTTTACTTTCAGAGAATTCAGTTTTTGTCGTGTATTTCAACTCTTCAGTGCTTTTTTCAGTCAGAGGTGATAAATCTGGTCATCTGCTCAAATATCAGTGATGTAACAGACTTTGTTGATCACCAATGGCAGTTCGTTTTCAGCTTTAGAATCTGATATTAACACCAGATGATACCCTGACTGTTTGTTACTTCAGGTGTTTCATTTTTTGAGAATGTATCTTGTTGAAACATCTCACTGAGACAAAAGGACTAAGAAAACTACAACAGTTTGTTTTATGAACTATTTAATGGAAGTGAAAGCCTGCTGGTTCCTGTCTGGAGGTTTGTCAGATCTACCTCCTACAACACCTCTCTGGTCCTGATTCCTTTCCACTCAGATGAAAGTTTGCTCACCTGTGAACTCCACATGAATTGCATTTCCATCTGACTGAAACCTGATTCTCCACCATGTTTTCAATCCCATTTCATCTCTGTGGACCCTGAAAACTTCCCACTGAAGATATCAGGAGCAGATTACATGTTAAAGGATCAGAACTTCTGTGGTTGTTTGTTCTGGGAGTTTCACAACACAGACCCTAAAAACGACAGAACCGGGCCTGAAAAATGGAGAATTAAAACACAAAAAAAGGCAAGCAAGTGCCTGACAATCTTAACAGGATGGAATGATGTTGAGAAGAAATTAATCCTGAGGGAGGGAGGTGAACAGAACAGGTGCTGAATGGACAGATAGAGAGGAGGAATAGAAAGAAGAAGAAACCACCAGGGAGCATGGGAATGACAGGAAGAGATGAAGACAGTAGAATAAGGAAGACAGAGAGATAAACCAGAGGGGGGGGGGAAGAAAAACAAGAGGGATACCACAGAGAGAGACTAACGGAGAATGAGAGGATGACAGACAGCAGCGCTGGAACAAACAGGAAAATACACGAAAGGACAGAAAGCAGATGGAAAACAAACTTGTACATTATACATAATGTGTTCATTAGCTCCGGATGAATTCATCAATATGGATGAAAATACATTTTTAGCCACAGTCATCAAAATTTAATTTTTTACTGAAAAGAAAATTAAAAACTGGGGCTGGAACTTTAAGGTGCTAATGTCAATTATTTATCTACTGAAAAATCACACATTTAAAAAATGCTCAATCGACTGCAACGTTCTGTCTCTAATTGTTGTACGCTGGGTCTGATGATGCACACAAACTGAGAATGAAGGGACGGCTGTGAACACATATACTCTCCTGTTACTTTCTTGGAAACAGTTGGGTTAGCTTTGCAGCAACTGCTAACATTTTGGAGCAGGGGTGCACTGCCCAAGGCGATCTACCAACTCTATGATTCTCCACCTCGACCAGGCCCCCTCCCCCTGGTCCAAGGGCCGAGGCACGGATGTTGATGTTGATTCAGGGCGTCTCTGTTGGAAGTACTCGTGCGGCACCCCAACCATGCCCCCTCCCCCTCTACCAATTTCACTCTGATGTAGGTCTAGATCCCCCTTTTGTCCGTATCCTCACAGTGTGTCATCCACTGCCCCTGGAGCGCTCCTTTGTTTCATGTCTGACAGTGTTTTAGTGGCGATCTAATGCCTTTGCCATCAACCAGTCAATCGCAATTGATGTGTTGGGCACCCTATTTTAGAGGCTTTCTTTTTGGGCTCTCCATCTCCTACTCTGCATGTTGTATTTGTTGACTGCACTACAATTGATTTCCTACTCCTCAAATATTGCATTATAACTTCTCCTCAGCCTGGTTCACTTACCCATCTGATGAACCTCCTCTGTTCAGGACGTTCACTTCCATTTTGCAGCTGCTGCATTTAGTTCCTGCTGCCATTTTTACCGTACTCCTTCCTGCGCCACTAAATTCAGGCTGTGAGAAAGGGTCAGCTGGTTTGATCGCAGTATGCAGTCAACTGCTGCGGGTCACTTCCATTCTGAATATACAGATCACTACGCTACTGTACGTGTTACTGCAGTATCATAAACACCACAGACAAACCAAATGGTCTAATAATAAATTGTAGGGGTTTATGAACAGGTAACATAGTGTTCTAATGCATCAGTGTGACTTTTTGGAGCAAAAATGGGTTTGAAATACCAAAAATTCACCTCTTATTTTCCACTGTTTAGCTAAAAGAGTCATTCCAGATCTGAGTATTGAAGAATACTTCCTGTTCCTAGAGAGTTAGCTAAATGTGAGTGATGTTACCGGTGGGTACATGGGCCTTACTGTAGACAAACAACTGATAGAACATCTCCTCAACTTGACCCAAATATACTTTCAAGTGACATCAGGATGAAACAGGATGAATGATGAGACTGCATAGCTTGGCATGTTTGGCAGAATTTTCTTTTTTTTTTTTGTACTTGCGGGAGGCAGCTTGAAAAATTGCTCAGTCGTTTGTAAGCTGCAAGAGTTTTGTTATCATTGCAACACTTCAAGCCTACAGTATCACCAGATTTGTTGCTGTGAACACAAACACCAGAGGTACCAGAGCTAACTTTAGCCTCAACAGTCCTCGGTGCAGCCAGACCACAATAAACCAGATGATGGAGTCTTGAGCCAAAATCAGTAAGTCTATTTCTGACTGATTAAAGTGATAATATGCAACTTTTTCATGTTTTAAAATCTTTTCCTTGAGCCAGTATGTGCTAATATGACCCTTTACAAAGTTAATGAAAAGTCACTTAGCTCCATCTGGTGATTAGATCCAGAATACCACGATTGCAAGATCTCCGTCGCCGTCACGGTACCCAGAAAGTCACATGTCTCACGAGGGTTAGGCTAACCCAATGTGGCTAGCTGTTATGCTAGCTCTGGAGTGTTTTTAGCTCATGATTCCTGATTTTTTTCCATTTCTCCCTGCTTGAACACAGCTGATTTCTTTGAAAGAGTAAATAACCGCTCCTGTAGAAAGCTATGAAGGCTGAGGAGACATTTACACAGGTAGATATTGGCGTTTAGAAGCTGAAACGATCTGGTAACTTGTTTAATGCAGTAATTTAAAATGGACACCACAGGGAGCCCAAAACAAGCAAAACTGCATATTATCACGTTAACAATTAAAATAACTAATGAAGTGGACTGTTGACCACATTAGATGATGCAGGATATGGAAAGCTGCAACAAATAGCATCGTCTGAAGCAGCTTAAAAAGCTTCAATGAGAAATAATGTTTTTTTAATCAAGCAGCTTTATGAAAAGAAGACTAAAGAGGATTTATTGTTAAATGTATTGTTTTAAAGACAATGAATTTGAGTTTACAATAAATCCTATGATGTTGAATGAGAAAGCTACAGTTGTACTTTGAGTTTCCTTAAATCTGTGAATGTAGCAGAAACAAGAAACATGGAAAGATGATTATTATTTTAAATGATAATAAACACTTTGGCTGTTTAAATTCAATCATGTGTTCATAATTTGATTCAGTCGTTCACCAAAATTAAATTTAATTTGAAAAAGTGTACTTAGTGACAAACATTTGTATTTGAATGTGATTGATTGAGAATACCGGTAATCCAATGAAGTAAAAAATAATTATTGCATCTTAACATAAACTATATGGTTCTGGAAGAATTACTGTAATTCTAATTTAAATCTTTAAGTCATTCACTTTGATTAAAGCTTAATAAATTAAGTTTGTCCAGATTCAAAACAATCATCTATTAGAGATGAAAGCGAATATAAAACTGTAACCTTGAGCTGAGCGTCTTAAACTGTCAGATCCATAACGTGAAGTCGTCTTTGATTTTAATCATTTTATGAATCATTTATTGAAGGTTCAGTCTTCATCTCAGCTCTCTGATCCTTGTCGTCAGGTCATGTCCTGACATGTGGGATGCACTTAAAAATTAATTATATTTCATCTGGGTCACGGCATCCAATTAGATGTTATTGTTTCACCCTCGCTGCTCCTCGATATTTTAGTGACTAATAAAACGGGAGGAGAATCTGACTTTACTGAATCAGCGTCAGCTCTTTCCTCAGGCAGCTCTGCAGAAACAGATACATTTTTTTAATTAACTAAACTGTGCTAAAGGTCACTCATTTAGTCTACAGTTTAGCCCTCAAACTGAGGATTATGCACTTTAAAGCAAAGCATCAAATAAAAAATGCTTCTGTAACTGGTGGTTTTACCAATTTCTACCCAATGTTTTAGTTTACTGCAGCAAACTCATGTTTCATCTATAATGGCTTCATGTCTAAGATGAGCCTTGTTGTCATACAGTTCATAAACACTCAAAAATGTTGACTTTATTTTCTCTTTAGCTCTTATATGTTTTACTGGTCTTATGACCCATGGGGTCCTGCCAGAAGCCATGTCTGTTACTCTGCCTGTTGTAAAAAAATAAAGCAGGCAAGGTAGGTAGTGTGGATAATTATAGACCAATTGCTTTAGCCAGTATTGTCTAAAGGTTTGGACAGAGTACTACTGAAAAGGTTAGATGAATATCTGCAGACTTCAGAAGACCAGTTGGGCTTTAAAGCCATCCTCAGTAGCCAGGTAAACAAACGAGGTCTCGCTAGCTATTTTACAGAAACACGACTCGGTGCACTCACCCCTCCCATCGGGTAAAATCCATAAGCCAGCCTTCCCACAAGTATCGGACCACGGTTTGCAAAGGTGACAAAGCAGAGTCTAACTCCAGCAGCAGAAATGTTCCCCCAGCTTTTCCTCTTTTCACCTCCAAACGTTTTTAGTTTTCTGCTAGCTGAAAAGGTGTTTTTTGGGGGGGACTCTGGTATTTTTATCTTAAAATGAAAGCATTAAGCGCCGGCTCTCTGTCCTACTTCTACTTTCACTTTCACTTCCGGGATGTTCTGCCCCAAAATGTGTCTGAGCGGATTAATGCCAATCCAAGCAGTGAGGAAATGCAGCAGACAGACAGCTGGATTGTCGATTGCCGATAGGATTGGCTGAAGTTTTTAGAGAACTGCGGGACAACTACTTTATTGATTTCTTTCGTTTTATTATTTTTTTTTATTTCCACAATATATTTATGGCTATACTGTATTAGAACGTTGTTAAGAGGCTTGTAAAAAAAACGTTAAAAACTACATTGTTGTCTCATTGCTTGTAGTCCCTCAATTTAATTACATATCAATGATGATACCCATAACCATAAGTAATAACTGGTGGAAACAGTATAATGGGTTGATTAAAGCATTTCTATGGAACGGTAAGAAACCAAGGATAGGGATCAGAAAGCTTTGTGCTTCCAAAACAATTGGGGGGCTGGCACTTCCAGATTTAGAGCTGTACAATATTGCATTTGAAATGAATAAGTTATGCATGCATTGGAAAACACCGGATTCGGCTCTCGGATGGATTAAACTGGAGAAGTATTTATCAGCTCCTTTTCATATTATTCAGTATTTATCACAAAAGCCCATAGATGATATGCAGCAAAGTCCAATCTTACAACACTCACAGTGGGCATGGGTCAGAGCACATAAACTGTTAGGGATCTGCCCTTACAAACAAGGTTATTCATCCATCTGGAATAACCCAGCAGTTCATATTGGGAAGTCTCCTTGTTTCTGTCGCAGATGGCATGAGAAAGGACTACAGAAGATAGAGAACTTGTATATGGGTGGTGCAATTATGCCATTTAGTTTATTAAAAGAGACTTTCAATATGGTGGATAAAGGAGATTTTTGGAAATACCTACAACTTAGGAGCAGTGTTAACTCTAGAATAGGTTCAAGTTGGACACAAGGAATAAATGTAGTTAGGGACTGGCTAAATTCATCTAGTAACTTACATTCAGCATCAGTGTTCTACAAAAAGCTAATAGGTAAAGACGACAGACTCTGTGAAGGTTTGAGATCGGTGTGGCAAAGAGATCTAAATACCGAGTTCAGTAAAGACAGGTGGAATATAATCATCTCAAAAATAGGAGGAGCAGCTAGAGACGCACGAAGTAAACTTATTCATTATAAAATTGTACATCGATATTATTATACTCCATCTAAAATGTTTAGAATGGGTCTACAGCAAGATGATAAATGCTGGAAATGTGGGAGCTGTGCTGGTACTTATCTTCATGTTTTATGGAGTTGTCCTGTGGTGTTACCTTTCTGGACTGAAGTAATCTTGATTATGGAAAGGTGTACTGGTCTGTCCATCCCCAATTCGCCTCAACTGTGTCTGTTAGGAGATAATTCTCTTATGTCAACTGAATTTTCAAAGGGCATTTGGGGACTTGTGATGGCAGCATTTATGGTTGCTGCAAGACTCATACTGAGGAACTGGAGGAGCCCTCATAGACCTCAGATAAAGGTCTGGTGTGCACTTATGGTGGAGACTGCTTCAGATGAGAAGTTAATCGCAGAAATGAATAACTCCCAGGAGAAAACGAACCAAATCTGGAACCGATTCATGTCATTCCTCAGACTGAATAATAGTGAGCTCATTGAGTGAGGATCTGATGAATGCCATAGGCTGACCTTTTTATTTTATTTTTTNCCATGGCAGGTACGGTTCGGTGGAGGGGCCTCGTAGTCCGGTACGGGTCCGCTATTTCAGTTGAGCGTTTCCATCAGCTGTTGGACCCTCACTCTGCAGGCAGGGTTAAACATATTCACATACCTGTAGTCGCTTTATCACTAGACGCCCACAAGGCGTTTGACAGGGTAGAGTGGAGCTTCCTTCAATATACATTGAGGGCATTTGGGTTTGGAGAGGGGTTGGCTAAATGGGTTAAGATCATTTACTCGAATCCAAGGGCAGCAGTATTAACTAATGGAATGATCTCACCTTTTTTTAATTTAGAACGAGGGACAAAACAGGGAGATCCACTTAGACCTCTTCTCTTCACACTATTTTTAGAGCCTTTAGCGGCCGCAATTAGATCAGCGAGTGATATCAGAGGAGTTATACAAGGTACAGAAGAACATAAAAGTTTCCTATATGCTGATGATATAATGCTTCTTGTTAGTGACCCGTCCGATACAATCCCAAAAGTTCTATCTATAATAGAAATGTTTTCACAGATCTCGGGATACAAGATAAATTGGGGTAAATCAGAGGCTATGCCAGTATCAAGGACATGTTATCAGGCTTTTATCTCTCCATTTCATTTTAGATGGATGCAAAGTGGGATGAAATATCTGGGAATCAGGCTCTGATTTGACTAACATCATATCTATTAATATCGAACCACTAATACAAAAACTCAAGGTTAATTGTGAAAAGTGGAAAGCACTAAATCTGACATTACTGGGGAAAATTAATACAATCAAGATGCTTGTAGTCCCTCAATTTAATTACATATCAATGATGATACCCATAACCATAAGTAATAACTGGTGGAAACAGTATAATGGGTTGATTAAAGCGTTTCTATGGAACGGTAAGAAACCAAGGATAGGGATCAGAAAGCTTTGTGCTTCCAAAACAACTGGGGGGCTGGCACTTCCAGATTTAGAGCTGTACAATATTGCATTCGAAATGAATAAGTTATGCATGCATTGGAAAACACCGGATTCAGCTCTCGGATGGATTAAACTGGAGAAGTATTTATCAGCTCCTTTTCATATTATTCAGTATTTATCACAAAAGCCCATAGATGATATGCAGCAAAATCCAATCTTACAACACTCACAGTGGGCATGGGTCAGAGCACATAAACTGTTAGGGATCTGCCCTTACAAACAAGGTTATTCATCCATCTGGAATAACCCAGCAGTTCATATTGGGAAGTCTCCTTGTTTCTGGCGCAGATGGCATGAGAAAGGAATACAGAAGATAGAGAACTTGTATATGGGTGGTGCAATTATGCCATTTAGTTTATTAAAAGAGACTTTCAATAAGGTGGATAAAGGAGATTTTTGGAAATACCTACAACTTAGGAGCTGTGTAAACTCTAGAATAGGTTCAAGTTGGACACAAGGAATAAATGTAGTTAGGGACTGGCTAAATTCATCTAGTAACTTACATTCAGCATCAGTGTTCTACAAAAAGCTAATAGGTAGAGATGACAGACTCTGTGAAGGTTTGAGATTGGTGTGGCAAAGAGATCTAAATACCGAGTTCAGTAAAGACAGGTGGAATATAATCATCTCAAAAATAGGAGGGGCAGCTAGAGACGCACGAAGTAAACTTATTCATTATAAAATTGTACATCGATATTATTATACTCCATCTAAAATGTTTAGAATGGATCTACAGCAAGATGATAAATGCTGGAAATGTGGGAGCTGTGCTGGTACTTATCTTCATGTTTTATGGAGTTGTCCTGTGGTGTTACCTTTCTGGACTGAAGTAATCTTGATTATGGAAAGGTGTACTGGTCTGTCAATCCCCAATTCGCCTCAACTGTGTCTGTTAGGAGATAATTCTCTTATGTCAACTGAATTTTCAAAGGGCATTTGGGGACTTGTGATGGCAGCATTTATGGTTGCTGCAAGACTCATACTGAGGAACTGGAGGAGCCCTCATAGACCTCAGATAAAGGTCTGGTGTGCACTTATGGTGGAGACTGCTTCAGATGAGAAGTTAATCGCAGAAATGAATAACTCCCAGGAGAAAACGAACCAAATCTGGAACCGATTCATGTCATTCCTCAGACTGAATAATAGTGAGCTCATTGAGTGAGGATCTGATGAATGCCATAGGCTGACCTTTTTATTTTATTTTTTTATATATATAAGGGCATATATGAGTATATGGATAGGTATATACATATGGGTATATATAACTATCAGTATTATTAGTACTATATTATATTTCATCACAATTATTATTTTGGTCATTAATATTATGTTATATGTTGATGTTTTTTGTTGTTGTTGTTGTTTTTGTTTTGTTTATTTGATGTTTTGTTTGTTAATGTGTGTTTTTGAAGAAAAAGAAAATGGTAATAAAAATTTAAGTTATAAAAAAAGAAGCTACATTGTTTACCTGGCTACTGAGTATGGCTTTAAGGCCAAACATGGCACTGAGCTGTGCATTGATGCATTAAAGGAAATGGTGGCGCTGTATAGGAGAAAACATTCTACCATCCTGGTTGGTTTAATTAATGTATCAAAGGCTTTTGATAGTCCATCCATCCATCCATCTTCTGTAGCCGCTTATTCCTCCACAGAGGGTCGCGGGGCAGCTGGTGCCTATCTCCAGCGGTCAAGGGGCGAGAGGCGGGGGACACCCTGGACAGGTCGCCAGTCCATCGCAGGGCTACACAGAGACGAACGAGACAAACAACCACACACCCACTCACACCTAAGGACAATTTACCAGCCCAATTAGCCTGACAGTCATGTCTTTGGACTGTGGGAGGAAACCGGAGTACCCGGAGAAAACCCACGCATGCATGGGGAGAACATGCAAACTCCACGCAGAGAGGCCGCAGAGCCGGGACGCGAACCCACGACCTCCTTGCTGCGAGGCAACAGTGCTAACCAACTGCGCCACCATGCAGCCCAGGCTTTTGATAGTGTCAATCATAATAAACAATTTTAAAAACTGAGTCAAAGGGGGGTGCCTAATAGTATAATAAGATTTTGGCCAATTTTTATGCCAACCAGAGCATGCAGGTCAAATGGGGAAACACTGTTTCGGCTCACAGGCACCGCCCGCAGCCGGCCATCCAGGGCAGATCCAGCCGGAACCAGAGACCCGAGACCCAGGAGCGAACCAGCCCCAGCAGAGGCCCGACTACACCCAGGGACCCAGATCCCACCAGGCAGCCACAGGAGGGAGAGCAGGCAGACGCCCCCAGCAATAAACCAGCGGAAAAAGGCACCATCCAATACCGGGACGCAGTCAGGGAGGATAGTCTCTACAATAGGGAGTGAATCCCCACCACTGAGGCCAATTCGATTCGTATCTCGATACGCTCCCAGCGATTCGATACACCTCTGCCGATACAATTCGATACGATTCATCCTTGCTGGCGATTCGATGCGATTCGATCCACGATGCGATTTGAAACGATTCAACACATCACAGAGAATTTTCAAGTCCACGTCTGTTTTTTAAAAATCATCATAATTACTTCTCTCTCTCTCTTTCTCTGTGAAAGATTTATTTGATACTTTATTGTTTTTGATAAATCAATAAATTCTACTTTTAAAAAATGCACTTTATTATGGTTCAGACAAGGGGATTGTTTTATTCCTAATAAATATTAAATCATCAACAAAAATGTTACATTTGTTGTTAGTCTCAACTGTTGCTAAATTTCCCAGAGGATTTTCCCCAAGGAATCAATAAAGTAAATCTCTATACTTTTTTAACAATTAATTAATATAGCCAATTTAAAAGATTAGGCCTCTTAAAAATAAATAATAAAAGATGTGAACCATTAACAAAGCCATTTTCTCAGATCCTCCTTTAATTAATAGTGTTTTTTGTCTGTAATTTGACTGAACCACTTGTTAAACCTCCTCTAATCAACATTTACAGCATTAACTCTGTGCATTGTCAAAATAACTCCAACATAGTGTCTCTAACACTGACTAACAGATTCTAGTGGCTAACAGCAGAAATCATTCAGATTCTCTGATGTTGCTCATCTCCTCCTCACCTGTTCTACCAGGTTTTCTGACTGCGCCTGCACCACCAGGCTTCCGGAGTTTTACTGGTGGTGCGTTCAACAAAACGAGGACAAAACAGATAAACAATAAACTGATCAACCGGTTGAACGTGGAGTCGTTGCTGTTAAATAGCGGGACGGTTCTCCCCCGCGCCCCTCTGGGGAACGAGTTACAAGGACAGCAGCTGAGCCACGAAACCTCCGTTAAACGTCACATGAACGAGCGCTGACTCGGTGGTGGACACACAAACACACGCGCGCACACACACACACACACAGCGTTTGCAGCACCTGCAGCTCGCCCCACAACACGCGTGGAGCTGCTCAGTATAAAAGTAGCTCGTGAGAGGAAAAAGGCTGGACACCCTGAACTAATCGATGTAACCATCGTTTTCACCGATGGGAGATGAGAGAGAGCGATACGTTGCGCATTTAGCAGTCAGCTGAGCCGATGCACGCTGAAGCTAACGGTGCAGTCGGATTTTACACGTCATGATCGGACAACCGGTTCAGATCGGTGAATCTCCACATCCCTACAGAGGAGGGCCTAGTATGTCACAGAAGGGGGGGGGGGCAGACCTGACAGATAAACAGTTACACACAGACACAATCACTCTCTCCCACCCTCATGCACACACACACACATCCCTGCAAACATACCAAGACACACAATAGACGCTCTACACCCACTCTCGCTCCCCATGCACACTCTATGTTCAGGACCAAGGACCAGCGCCCTAAGGGTGAGGTGGTGAGATCCTGAAGATGATCCCTCCCTTACTGAAGTGGGGATGAGCAGACCACCGCGCACCCCGCAGCAGCCGAGCAGCCCCCCACAGCAGAACCCAACCAGACGGTCCGCTCCACTCCAGGCCCCAGGCAGCGCGAAGATAATAGGGGTGTAGGAAGACCCCAAGTCTCCCCCGCCTGCTCCAATGTGGTGTTGATGCGTGTTGTAGTAAGATGCTTTTAAAAAAGAGTGGGGGGCGGCCCGCCATCCCTCGCCCTGGATCCTAAGTGTCTAAATGCAATGTGGAGGTGGATAATGACACCGGAGGAGAGGTTAGCCAGCAAGACTAAACTAATCACACATCATTCATCAGAATTTATTGTTATCCCCAGCCAAGCCAGTGATGACATCACCACTCTGGAGTTCCTCATCAGCAGCCAGGAGATCAAACTTTTATGTCTTAATTTTGATTAGTATTAGTGGATATGCTTAGAATAGTAATACATTGATTTATATAAAGTATTTCTTTGTGTCAAATGATTAACAGGTTAGATCAACTGAGAAGAGCCTAAAAGAACCTCGATGTCTCTGTCAATCACATATCAAGTCCAAACGACATAATGTTCGTATTTTGTTAGAAGATTAAATAATGTTTGCCCAGACTAAACATCTAATTGATAAACATATTTTCACTGCACAAACACACACACATATATTACTGCTGAAGTACAAAAAAATGCCTGCTAAATATAGAATGTGAAAACAGATGGTGAAATAAAGACACGTGTGTGTGTGTGTGTGTGTGTGTGTGTGTGTGTGTGTGTGTGTGTGTGTGTGTGTGTGTGTGTGTGTGTGTGTGTGTAGTGGGGGGTGATAGAGTATTATCATTAGTCATTGTCTACAGCTAATGACGTTTGAATTCTGCACAGCACTAATTAAATAAATCAAATTAAATTCCTATAATAGCTTTGGATATAAAGGTCATACAGACTCAACTTGTTCTATTAAATTAAGCTGAAATAACACGTTGATCACATGTTGGCGAGAAGAACACGTCCTCCAAAATGTCAAGATCCCACAAAATCAGTGACCTGCAGATAAGTTGGAGGCAAAGAGGAAGAGTTTTCCACTCTGACTTTCATCTGAGAGTGATCTACGTCTGCTTCTAGCCCTTTGTGTCTCTGGCTATAGTCTCTCTGGGTGTTTTACACTGTTTAAGCCCTGGTCTGATTTCCTCCTTGCTTCAATTGGTTTGAGCAGGTGTGAACACTAATAGTTTGAGGAAAAACTGTGCTGAGACCTGTTGGAGGAGGTAACCCAAGCAAACATTAATTTATAAGAGAGGTCACAAACAAGCGGAGCCTCAGCCTAAACAGAGAGTTCTGATTTAAATCCTGATGTTGTAATTCTGTTTTAACTGGTGTAGCTTTTTTCTTCTATGGTAGTGGTTTAATGGACGATCCCACGTAACACCACTCAACCCATCAAGTCAGTTCATGAAATACTGCAGTTCTCCAGTGCAAATAAGTGAGAGGCCAGTTCCACACATGTAACGACAGGAATGTACAGTACATACAAATACACACGAAACAACCGGAGAGGTACAGATAACTGAGACAGAGGAAAAGAGGAGTGAGACTGAGAAAATTAATGCAATAAAAACATGTGGTGTTCTCCTAAAAAGAGAAGCTTACAGTGAGGTCGGAGCTGGAATCCAGAATGGCAGACATTTCTCTTCCCACTGGGAGAACTCAACCTCATATGTATGAAAACCATGACACTGATTACAAGTTAAGTCTATAATGAGACAGGAAGGTGTTCACCAATCAGACAAACTCAGCTTTGAAGTGAGATCACTATAACAGGGTTCTTGCAGGTTTCAGTAAGTTAAATTTTAGACCATTTTTAGACCAATTTTAGACCATTCTGTATGAAATTGTAGACCAAGAAGACACAAATAGGAAGGCAAATAATCCGAAAATTTCATCCACAGCACCTCTGATTTAGATGTTTCGTTTGACCCAAATGTAGCCCTCAGGTCGCTAGCCGAAGTGGTAGTGCGCTGAGGACTGGAGGAGGGACCGGCTACTGATGAAGATGAAGATGGCTGTGGTGGCGAACAGAACTCGGTTAAGGCTTGTGCTCGCTGAAGACTTTTCACGGTCAATCGATGTTTCTCCGCCTTGGCGTGCTTTTACACCCAAGGTCCCCAACTTGAGGTTTCTCTTGCGTACCTTGCAGTGAGCTTCGAATTTATTACCAGGGACCACTTACAGCCAACAGCAAAACTCACCATTGACGAGCCACGCCGCATTGAAAACACACTTTTCCATCTCTTAACGACAAGCAGTCAACATATCCAACAAGGATTGTGAACAACACACTAGCTACACTGGCCGTCTGGCGAGCTAAGCATTTCTGGTCTTCTTCTTCTTCGTGTGATTCGCGGTACCGCAACTGGCTTCCGGATATCAGAAAGTAAAAAAAACTTCAGAATACGGAGTTTTACTTAGCATATTTGACCAACAATTGTCAGGAATAAAATTTTAGACTTGACCTAATCAAATTTTAGACATTGGACGATAATCTGGGCGTTTTTTAGACATTTTTTAGACCTAAAATGTAACGTTTGAAATTTTAGACATTTTTTAGTCTTTTTAGTCACCCGCGGGAACCCTGTATAAATTAGGGCTGTCGTTAACTCAAAGCCCCGTTTAATTTTTTAATGCGTGATTAACGCGCAGGTTTCCATAGTTTTGCTTTCCTCCTCCCCGTTGGAGACACTAGAAAGTTTTCAATGCCAGAGTCCTACATCCAGTAAACGGTCATCATAGCCAGTGATGGACTGGCGATCGGGAGAACTGGGAGATTTCCTGGTATCCTCGCCACTAAACCTGACCCGCTCCGTGATCATACCAACGATCAGGACATTTCTAATGAATAAATAAACAATCCGTCATGGCTCATCAAGCGTCTGCCCTCCTAAAGCTGAAAAGTCTTGAGGGCGTACAAACATCAGTAGATACTGAGTAGCTAGCTAGCTGAAACTGAAGTTAGGGCTCACGTGGACGATCAACAAAGTCTGCTAGCTCATTCATATTTGAGCAGATAACTAATTTCCAAAGTGACTAAAACACTGAAGAGTTCAAAATGCTTAAACAGCAAAGAGAGAGAAGGTTAGAGGAGGTAGAGGCTGGGGAGGAGTGTTGTGGACCATCCTCAGAATACAGTAGCATGTTCTGGTAGACCAATCTGCAGACTGGGTGTTCTCATCTGGTTTCCCTATGAAGTTTTGTCTGTGAAAGGAAACTGAACGAGACGAAAAAACTACAAATAAACTCAATTATGACCTGATTCAGACCAGAGCAACCGAACTACAGGTGTGAAAACATGTTTAGTTTAAGCCACTTCCCTCCTTGCTATTTTTTTTAATATAGAGCGCTCTCTAGAGTGTTCTTCACTCCCCAAAGCGCTGTACAACACAACAGTCATTCACACACTGGTGGTGATAAACTACATTGTAGAAACTCCATAGGCCCAAAACTACAGCCCATCCTCCTCCTCCTCACCCTGTTCTTTAGTATCTCTCTAATAGAGTGAGCGTGCAGGGTGGAGTAATAATGTTGGATCCCCGTCGCCCACCTCACCCATCACTTCCATAACCAGGTTACTCTGTGTGTAGAAGTGTGTGAAGTTTTACCTTTTCTATGAGTCTAAATTACCCTCAGCTCAGAGTAAAATGTCTATCTGCTTCAGCGCTATAATCAAACTACAGAGTCACACACACACTAACCTCGTTACGCAGTAAAACACTGCAGTGTGTCGACGAGTCAGGAGAGGTTACACTGTCTGACAGCTGCCTCGCAGAAACACAAATATGCATTTCATAACATGATTAGTGTGTGTTTTCAATCTCACCTCTTGTCTTGTAGCTGTACCCTCCCTATACAACGATAACGTGATTAGCTGGTGTGTGTGTGAGTGTGTGTTGTAACGGTCGTCTGTCCAATCTGTAATAAAACTCATACTAATCAGATCTCAGCAGGAGTTTTTTTCATCCTATGGAATGACTCCATCTCACTGATGATGCGGCTCAGAGATTCCTCTATAAGTGACACGATGTTGGCTCACGCCTTCGTTTTACACACACTTTAAATCACAGCTCACTCAGCTTCAAATGGACGTGTCTGCTCACTGCACATGCTTTATAGAGGTACTTGTACTTCAGATTTTTTATTACCTCACCATCATAACATCCCTTCTATTTTTTATTGAATGTATTCTTTTTTTCTCTCTGATTTCTCTTTTGATCATCTCATCAGGTACAAATTTACACTGCAGTAGCAGCTAGAGACGTTATATAAGTCACTTATGGGCAGGGTATTAGCCAGAAACTGGGAAAGTGGGTGTCCCCCTGAAAAAAGTGCTTCCCAAATTCAGTTTTTTCCATTTTTTAAATTTTTTTCTGGACTCCATGTTTTCATTCCAACCACATTTACTAACCTATAAAAGTGATGTAGCGTAATATAACCTGATTTTATTGTTATAATACGGACACACTTCTGCAAGGTTATTAGCTTAGTTTTGTCGATTTTATTGCTAATCACTGTTAGCTACCTTCACTAACCTAACGGTTATGCAGGATATCTTAGGTTCTTTTGATTCAAAGGGAAGACCTACGTACGTTATATTTGGAAGTTATAACCCAGAAGCAGACTTAGACTACAGTTATTTTATTAAAGAAACAGATTGAACGAACAGACAGATATGAGGTAGATGGTGCATCTTAAGAGATTCTTCTGATGTTATTAAGCTGAGAGTTAATGACAAGAGCCCGTGAGATATTAAATATCTCTAGGGAGTCTGAGCTAGTTAGGAGGGGAGCTGAGACTAAGTTGAAAGGAGTGTTATTTATCAAGAGCCTCGGTTTACCAGATCGGAGTTGGTACCTCGCTGGGACCGCTCCAAGATCGCCTCGGCGTGAGAGGTGGAGGTTCGTCGGTGAGATTGTTGGTCTGACGAACCTCGGATTGGTCCCCGGTGAACGGGAAGTCACTCGAGGCACGGAGGTGTCTGATGAGTCGGTCAGCGGCTCCATGATCGGCTGGTGGAAGAGGCTAGCATGTTCTTCCCCATGGCAGGTGAACAGAAGCAGACGGATGGTGTCTGGCTTCTAGCCGGGAAAACCTCGACCGGTGGGGCTGTGACCCACGAGCTCGGTCGGCGTCGGGGCTTCACCGTGTAACGGAGAAAACGGTGAGCTGTTCTCTCGTTGTAGGTTGAACGAGCACTAGTTAGCTTCCAGGCAGGAAGTCTGACAGTGGAAACTTTTGGACGCGTGGCCCAATGGGAAGGAGTTACCAAGTCACGTGGTTCTCGTCATTAAGGAAGCCCAGGCAAACTTAGATGGATTATTAATATGCTTTAACCTTTTAGCAAAAGTAGGAACATAAAATAATACTGATGCAACATCAACATTCATTAATACTGGAAGAAAATGAATTAATCATATTAAGACATTTCTGGACAGTGGATTAAAGGTAGTGTCTTTTTAGAATGAGACATCAAAGAGTCTTTGAGTTTAATTATTAACTAAAGAACGTCTGAGTCTTCCGACACGACCGGGTCCTGGAAGGAATGTTGATTCAGGTTACAACATAATAAAAGAGTCATTTTAATCCAAGTTATTGGGAAAAAAGATGAGTTATTGTATTGATGATCCAGAGGTCAGAAGTCAGAGATAGTAACGCCTTTGCCGGCGCTACAGTGAGTAATTATAAAATTAATGACAAATGATCCAACACATCAGAAACACATGATTCAAAATCTACAGTAATGACTAATATTTAACTTTAACAAATATAAAAGTTGTGTGGAAAACATTGGGTGTTTTTGCAAGGGATTTGAAAGTATATTTTTCTAAAGAACAAAACATTTTTTACGTGCAAATCAAATATTCTAGTGAATCTCACTTTTGTCCCCAAAAACTATGTTTTTGTTAAAGAAATGCTTTAAAATTGAACTCATGATTAAAAAATATGTCTCATAAAGAAACAAAACTTGTCAAAAAATAAAACCTAAAAAAAATATATGGTTTTCTATGAACAGGTAACAAAATCAAGTCAACCCATAAGCATAGTATTAGCTAGCGAGCCGTCCCGCCACCATTTTGACGGCCTGTTTTTTAAAATGACGGCCATTTTTACTTCTTCCATCCATCTCACAGAGAACACGGGGGTTAGGTTCGCTTATTTTAATTTAGCTGATGTTTCATAGCACAGATTGACCGGCTTGATGCTTCTAATAGTTTTGATGGGACTGTTTGACTCAGAGACACAGATTCTTAGGCTGCCAGCCCACCGTGAGCTGAATAAACTTATAGAAAAATTGTTCTCCAGATTCATGAAAGGTCTTCTAGGTATTATTCGGTCCTGAGCTTTGCACTAAACTTCACTGTTTTTAATTTTCTGGAGGAAGTTGGTGCCACAGCAAGATTTTTCTCTGTGTGGATTGGAGAGCTGAGCCCAGTGTCACCAGGTGACGAAAGATACGGTGGCTGCAGTGGCCAAAATACCTCAGAAAATACTCGCTGATGTGGGGATTCCTTGATAAACCCTGCTGAATCAGCGTATTTTCAGTTGTACGTCTTTTTGTCAACTGGCTTTAGTGATAATTGGACTTCATTTTACTAACACAAAATGAAAACGTGCGATTAGATTTTACACAAAATGAGGATGGCTTTGGCATCAAATTTATAAGTCGTCACTTGAAATTTAGGATGTCATTTTTGAAAACAGGCCTTCATAATGACGGCTCGCTAACTGACTTGATTTACCTGTTCATAGAAATCCATAACTTTTTTCTTTTTAAGGTTAAAGACATTAAGACAGCTTCTGCCCAAAAATCTGAGGTGAATTTAGTTGATGTTGTGAACCTCATAACCCTTTAACGGCCAAGTGATCAGGTTTGGTAACTTCCATTCATGTCCACATGGACGTCACTACAACACTTGATCAATGTAAAATGTTCCATAATATATGCATTTTTTTGTAAGTGTATAGGAACCATATATGGTCAGTTTACTAAGCTTGATTTACTACTTGAAAGTCAATTTCAAATTGATATTTTTTTCAAGTTTGTCAAAAAAATTAAGCTCCAGAGGTTGAAAACAGAAGAGTAGAAGAGGATGAACCTCAAAAACCAAGACCGACTCAACAAACATATTTGATAAAAAACCTAAGAACAAGATTTCAACCAAACCCAAACTCCAGCAGTAAAGAGCTCTGATAGGATTTTCAGGCTTTGAGCACTTTACTCATTTTGGCATTTCTGAACATCTGAATTCAACTTCTAATGTCAAACACCACCTTCAGCAGGAACATGGAATTCGTTGTTTTATATATATATATATATATATATATATATATATATATATATATATATATATATATATATATATATATATATATATATATATGTAATCTCAAACTGACCTGAGCAGATGGCTACAACAAGCTGTGCTAGCTTAGTTATCAGTGATTATTGATAATAGTCCATGTTATGGGTGGCTGTCAGGAGGAGGAGTCCAGTTTGCTGTTCAGCACCATGGACAGTGGCACACTGGGATCTCTCAGCTGCTGCAACCCGCTGCTGTTCCTAGTTTAGACTCACCAGGGCTCATCAGAACTAGTTTAAAAGGCGGAGGCTGTCACAATAGTTTGGGACTCTGAGCGGTCCTGACTTCGCCTCAGTTGGCCGTGGATTCACAGAGGTATAGGCGGATTAAGATAAAAATTGGTGTTCTTAGTAGAACTGTTTCATAGTGTGCAGGATTCTGCAGCTATCTTAAAGAGCCTTTCTGTTTGTCGATTTTGAATAATCACATTAGTCTACATCCTCCATAGTAGAGTGTCTTTACAGTAGTTTAGTTTTTGTAGTATTTTGTATTAAAAATAGTGATTTAAAGTGATAATATGCAGTTTTGCTTGTTTTGGGCGCCCTCTGGTGTCCATTTTAAATCACTGCATTAAAAAGTTATCAGATCGTTTCAGCTTCTAAACGCCTAAATCTACCTGTTGAAATGTCTCCTCAGCCTTCATAGCTTTCTACAGGAGCGGTTATTTACTCCTTCAATGAAATCAGCTGTGTTCAAGCAGGGAGAGATTGAAAAATATCCAGAATCATGAGCTAAAAACACTCCAGCGCTAGCATAACAGCTAGCCACTTTGGGTTAGCCTAACCCTCGTGAGACACGTGACTTCCTGGGTACCGTGACGGCGACGGAGATCTTGCAATCGTGGTATTCCGGATCTAATCACCAGGTGGGGCTAAGTGACTTTTCATTAACTCTGTAAAGGGTCATATTAGCACAGACTGGCTCAAGGAAAAGATTTAAAAATATGAAAAAGTTGCATATTATCACTTTAAGTATTATATTTTATCCTGGGTTGTAGATTTCTCCCCAGCGTTTTGTGTTTGTTTGTCCTCCCCTTTTAGTTGAAGAGTGTTTTTAGTTGGTAAAAACTCCTTTCTTTTCAGCAGTGCCTCTTCCTGCTTGTGGTTTTCTGAGGGAGTGGAAAATAAAAACAATTTCGTTAAACCGTAACCCTTGTCTCTGGAGCACTTTTTGTTAGACCCCCGTGTTTTTCTCCTAGACTATCCGAGGGGTCCTAACAGTCCAAAGTATGTTATGCATATTTAATGAAAACCCACCAAGAATCAAAACCAAACTTGGCTCTGAGAATCTGTTTATCTTAGTCTTGAACAAGGATTTGACTCATGAAGTAATACTATTATCAATCAATACACCAGTCAGTTCAATCTAAATGTCTATCAGTGCAATCAGTGTTCTTACATTTATACATTTAAAACCAGGATATGCCCCTTCCACTCGGCTCTGGACCTCCTGCATCATAGCTCTGGTTCCCATGGTTATCAAGGGCTGCTCATTTCAAATCATCTCTTTTTGCCTCGCTGACACATTCAACAGGATCCACAGGAGTTCTGTTTCTGATCCACGCAATTGGATCTTATCCTTAGCTGTGTAACCCCAAAAGTCAAGGTCTGATCAAGTGAGGACCAGAGGTCACGCATCAGTTCTGGACTCAGATGACGAACACACAGTCCCCAGAATTCATACTGTGTGAACCTCATTTGATTGAGTGACATTGTTCTCAGTACATTAATAATGAATTTAGACCTTAAGTTTAATTTAAATATTGAATGTTTGAAAAACAAACACAATGGGAATCTTTGATGTGACCACAGTCTGTGGAGTTTATTTTCTGGTAGTCGTCAGGCCGTCACACTAAAACCTCTCAGGTAATTCAGACATGGTTGAGGAACAAACTGAGATGCTAACAACTTGACAACAAATACAGTGAAAGCAAAGGCATTTGCATTTAAATGCAAGGGATTGTGGTTACTCGGAGAACAATGAAGATACACAGAAGTATCCTTGGAGTTTCAGCAGATGAAGGATCTTTAGCATCCTAACGGCCCTGTGGGGAGATCTGATGATGTGGCGTCAGAGAAATGCCATCATTGACTTTGAGAAGCTCCTTCAATGTGTAAACTATTGCTGCTGCACCATTTCTGAAGTTATGACTCAGCGAAACATGAACTGAGCTCATCGCTTTTACAGAGCATAAGAACAGCAGCTCTATTCATTCATATCATCTTGTTTTTATTTATTATATTTTTATTTAGACTTTATTTAACCAGGAAGTCTGAGATCTCTTGAACAATGGAGTTTTAGCTGGTCATGGTAGCGGCTCTACAGAATATGTTTTCACTTTTATTTTTACAAAATAAAGTCATTGAGATATGAGGTCTCTTTTTCAAAAGCAACCCGTTTCTATTAGACAAACAAAAACTTGTAAAAACATTCTAATATGAAAAAACAACAGAGTGATTCAGTTATTGGAGCCTCTCTAGAAAAACAACACACATGATGATACTCCCAAAACCACAGAGGGGAATGAAGCTCTGGGGTGTCTTCACACCAGCAGCGTTTAGTCCATTTAACCCGAGCCCTGGTCTGTTGTCCTTGTTGGATCAGTTTGTCTGTTTGGTGAAAACACAGTTATCATTCTGGATGTGAAGCTTACAGAGGATGTGGTCTAATGAAGTGTGAACATGATCTTTAACTTCAACTTCACTTTATTGTCTCTTTAGGGAATGCTTTTGGCAGGCAAAAAACCAAACACATGAAAAGCATTAGGGTAAAAGAGCACAACGCCTCACTTTTACACATTTACTGCATACAAGATACCCACCAACTAGAGAAAGCTACAAATGAAGAAAATGATGACCTGATCTGAACCAGAGGATCAGGTGTAAAATGCCCCAAGACTGTTTTGAATATTATTCGGTGACCATAAAGCAAGATAGGAGAAATCTTATTTGCCAAAGTCTGTCAGGATGCAGGGACCATTCAGCAGAACCACCTGCAGGCTCACAGGTAATTACTAGATCTGACAGAGACAGACAGTTACAGAGGGATTGTGGGAGTTTACTCAGCAAGGCCTTAATAATTGAATATATACCAGTGTTGTCTATGGGTGGATAATGATGTCCAGCTGACTAAATCATAGAGGAGAGCAGAGGTGAGTGATGAGGAATTCCTCTTCATGTATCAGGGCTGCTTAAGGTGGAACAGGATGCATTCATGTAGAGTTTATCAGTTTCCCTTTAGGCTGAATGTGAGGTGTGATTGATTTATAAAATAAAAGCCAGTCTTTAATTTGAGTTTCTGAACTACAGTAAATTACAGCTTTTCATTAATATTTATTCTTAAATACAAAGAATATGACGAAATACAACAAAAACAAAGATGATTGGTCAAATTTGCTGAAAAGTTGCGGTGATTGGTGAAAATTGCAAGGCCGCAAAAAAGTTGCGACTAATGGTTGAATTTGCGTTAATAGTTGAGATCGCAACATTGCAACTTCCTGGAGGTTTTGTATGAAAAGTCACTCAGCCCCATGTGCTGCTTGGATCCAGGATTTGTAACTTCTGAGTAAAAACCCTGATTTGTTTTGGTTATCAGATGGTGAAATGTTAGGTTGGCTTTTTGAGAAAGAAGTATTTATGTTGGCTAAATTTATAGAGAAAGCGTGGGTCTGTAGACAACGTGTATTATATCCTGTTATGTAAATTACTAGTTTTGTTCTTGTGTTTGTAAATGTATGGCCACTTCCTTTTGCGTTTTCAGTGTAATATAAGCCCATACGGGCTTTGTGCATGACACTTTAATAAAATCAATCAATCTGAGTCTCCAGTCGGGTGTCCTGAAGTCTCACAAAGTCACGTATCTTGCGACGGTTAGGCTAACCCAATGTGGCTAGCTGTTATGCTAGCACCAGAGTGTTTTTAGCGAATGATTCCTGCTTTTTTCTATCTCTCCCTGCTTGAACAGAGCTGATTTCTTTGAGTGATGAACATCCAGTAAAAAGCAATGAAGGCTGAGGAGACATTTCAGTTAGATTTAGGTGTTTCTGAGCAAAAACAATGCTAATGTTTCTAAACTAGGCGGTGCTGTCAACAAGCAAAAACTGCATAGTATGCCTTTAATATACTACTATACTGTCATCAGTGAAAACACAGAAATGATGTGTAGAAATTGAAGTTTCACTGATCCACTTGAGTTCAAACCAGAGGGAACCCAGAGCAGTGGAGTAATCTGTGACCAGCAGGACGTCTGGGGCTGATGGATAGTTCATGACATAATGAAGATCCTGAAGCTTACTGAGTGTTTCCTCTGGGTGCTGATGCAGATGTTTGAGATGCAGAGAGGTGATGAGGGCAGGTGTTGGAGTAGACCTAACTCTAGGCCACAACTCAACAGGATCACAGACAGATAAAGATTCCAGACAGGGGAATATCAATGCTTGATTTGCATCGCCCACTAGGAGGCAGCCGTCTGTCTGACTCTGTATCTTGAGTGCTAAATAGAAACAAGCAGCTGAACTTCCCCCTTGTTTGGTCAAACTCAGACCAAATTTAGTTCCATTAGGCTGTAAGACAGCTCTGTTTTCCCCTGAGCTGAATATTATGAGACCAAACGATGCAAAACATCTCAACTAGCAGGTTTTAATCTGAGTGACAGTTTAAGTGGCAGTTTGGCAGCATCCTCAGTTAGTAAATGATAGAGGTAATCCACGGAGAAGACAGGAGATCAATGAGCAGGTGTGTTTACTCATTACTGCAGTCTTTATAATAGAAAGATTGTTATGTGTGAATGCATGTAGATTACATTCACTCTGATGGAAGACGGCCAACAGGGACCTTCTCTCTTCTTCTACTTCTCCTCTGGGAGGTAAATAACCAAGCAGCACATTTATTCTAGTCATAATCTGAAGACTTTTCCTCTGCAGGAAAACACTTTTGATTTATTACTGCTGCAAATTATTTTCTCCTCTTTTTTTTCCCTAAAGAGATTAAAGTATGCTTCATAATTAGGAAGGAGGAAATGTGCTTATTTGCATTTTTTTCTGTATTTATGTAATTATAATACAACGTAAGGTAATAATAATACAAAATAATTTAATGATATTGAAATTTTACCATATTTTTTAGATGATGGGAGGTTCATTTATTAGTTTTACTTTATTTACTCCATTTGTCACCAGGATGGAAAACTCTTAAATAATTGAAATGAGATGAAGATCCAGCTGTTTTTGATGAGTTTTCCTGTTTAAATAAGCTGTTTTCTATGGTTTGATTGTGTTTTTGTGTTTTAATCCATTTTTCCGGACTGAGACTGGCTTTGTGCATCGTCTGCCTCTTCCTGATGTTTCCAAGTCACTTTTTAATGTAGGAGTAAGGGTTGGGCGATGTGTAACTTTTTCCCAATTGTCCATCGTCAGTCCAAAAATCGACGATGGGTGATTTATTGGCGCAGGTGACTGTTGACATTTTTGCGGGCGGAGCGATGTAAACACACAGGTATGCATTTATCAAATTAAAACTCGAAAGTCCCAAAATTAACAAACACAGCATCACCTATTTGGGGTTACTTTGGCTTTAAACAGATGGATAGTGCCAGCAAAGAGCTCCAACATCTAGTGTTTACCCACCTGAGTGAGCTAGCTAAGCTAACACAGCTAGCAGCAGCAGCTGCTCCGTCACCGAATCGCTCAAAAAGACTTCAAACTGCGGCCGAGATTTATTTTATGGAAGCGACGTTGACTGAAGGGGCTTTTTATTCGTATTTCAGTTTTAGTTTCATTTTGTATTTGTTGTTTGTTTCATACTGAGCTGAAGACAGATCAACACCGGACCGGTGTTAGACTCGCTAAATATTCCTAGCACCGGTAGCTGACCCTTAAACACGGTTTAACTGGAAAAAGACAGTCTCTGATTGTTTCCCTCCCCACCACCATGGTTATTATTTAGATACATTTATTTTATGAACACAAGCTGCTGCTGTTCTGTCTGTCTGCCACAGAGTGAGTAAATAAATCACCGCTGCTCTTTGAGGCAGGTGGAAGAGGAGGAAACAGACTTTGCTTGCAGCCGGGAGGAGTTTGTTTGTAGCTAACATTTACAAAGAGCACTGGCTATTATTTTTACATGGGCTGCATTCTTTGACTTCAACCAAACATTGTTAATAATTAGGAAATACATTTATAGGGAGACAAATCGTTCTTGAGAAACAGGTGACGATGGGCTCAGCCAATCGCCGACGGTCGATAGATTCATCTGATCGCCCAACCCTAGTAGGAGTTGACTGTCCTCTCCAGTTTCTCATCTTCGATGATGGGGACTGTGTAGACCGTTAGAGTCACATCACCCTGAGGAGCAGTCCAAACTGAAAACACCACAACGTCAACCTGCCTGGGAGGGAGGTCTTGTCTAGTGACAAGGCCTTTGATGGTTGCGTCCTTCAGTTGTTTGATCTGGTCTGAGTTATTGAAGCTTGCATTGTACCATCAGTCCAAACTTTTAATTGGTTGTTCTGACAACGTCGGAATGTGTCGATGTAAAATATCTGGTCCACTAGTTTTCCTCTAATGATGGATTTGCTCAGTTTCAACTTCATATGAATGATATGTTGTAAAGTTTTTCCAAAAAGCGCTTGGTACAAGGAACAGTTGAGGTCAGTGCAGTCATGTCATCCATGTAGGCACAAATTAGAGGTCCAGTTTGTAGATGTTGCCCTCCTATGACCCATCTGGGTGCTCAAATGATCACCTTCATTGCCAAAACTAGCTTATCCCACCATTATTCCCACTTCCAGTGCTTGCCAAGATCTTGTGTCCTCTCTTGCTGTTGCACATATCTGTAAATCCTGGAAGTTCTGACCAGGTTTGTGATGTCCTTCGGCACAGGGAAGAAGTCAAAGGCTGTCTAGATTAGAGAATGGGGACAGATCAAAGGCACTGGATAGGTCCATGTAAATACTAGCAGATTGAATTTGGTGTGTTCTCAGCATCCTGAGAAGCCTGGTATCCCAGCCTTCTGTACTGATGTGTTAATCTTGTTGTTTTGTTTCAGGAAAGCCATTATTCTTTGAGACACAATGCTAAAGAATATTTTACCTTCAAGATTGATCACCTATGGGTCATAATTGGTTGACGATCCTTTCCTTGGGGATCATAACTCCCCCTGCTTGTTAAGGCCATGGCAGAAAACTCCTAAGCAACAACACGTACGGACACAGAACTGGAGAGGTAACAATAATAAGTTTATTAGAAAGAACCAGGCAGGCGGCGGAAGGCTGAGCTCGGGTTCGGGTTCCGTTCTAGGAGGAGAGTCAGAGTTAATGCTGAGCTTGGAAAGGGAATGAGACAGGATGCTGAATACCAGGAGGTGAATGGGGTCTTACGGTTTCCAGAAGAGGATGAGAACTCGAAGAGGAGAACGTGTGTAATCCTGGTGGAGTGGCTGTGGCAGCGAGACAGAATGCTGGAGGGTGGACAGACAGGAGTTGGACCAAGGGGTCTCCGGGTTCCTCAGAGAAGTTTTAGGAGGAGCGGAGGGAAGCTCCGGTTCTGGCGGACTGAACAGAGACGCCGTTCTACAGGACGGGATCCAGGGCCAAAAACTTGGATGAGAAAAAGAGCAGAAGGTTAACGTCATACTTGGACAAATAACAGGACAAAAGAGGAGGCCTGTTTACCACACTGTAAGCGTGAATACTCCGGCGTCGGACTGGAGAACCGACTCCTTCTTATAACTTCTCCTGATGACCAAATGAGGAACAGCTGGGAGACGCACCTGCACTGCCTGTCGCACCCTGAGGATGATGAGGTTAGCCACACACACACACACACACACACACACACACACACACACACACACACACACACACACACACACAGGATGTAACACTGCTCTTTGCCATGCCTTTGGGAGGATTTGTCTTATCCGTGACACCTTCAGCACAAGAATTGTAGAACATTAGGAGCATTTTTAACGAGTTTGAATGGAAGACCGTTCGGCTGCCACTTCTTTCCTCACCATCTTCTCAACTTTGCACCACCTTGCTGTTGTCCAGCTGGTAAACATTTGGTGGCGTCCAAAAGCTCATGTCTTAAAAGTGGTGCAATGATTTCATGTCTCCTCTTCTTCTTGGGAACATCATTTTTAATTCGCTTTGGATCAAAGTGTCTGAAAAATACAGAAACATAACATTTAAATATCTCTGTTCTTTGTCCTCAGGTAATCCTCCAGTTTCTTTTTGGGGACCCTGAGCAAGCAGCTCTCTTTCACAAAAACAGTTTAAACATTAACATAGATAAATAAAATAATTCAAAAGATGGTCCTAAAACTACTGGATTAAAATCAAACACTCATTGAATAGAAACATTTTTAAGAATGCTTTTTGTTCTTGTGACAAACGGTGGAAATAAAGTGGTTTTGGTGCTAAAAAATAAAATAATGTCACTCTGGTAAATAGTGTCTCTGTTCGTTGCTGAATCTTTACTTTCATCAATAAACAACAGATCATACGTGCCTCTGTTTATATCCAACACTAAACTTTAATGTATAAGAAAAATGACCCGAGATGTCCCTTTAATCCTTTTTTATTTTTATTTCTGTTCAGCTTATTAAACATCTATTTATTTAATAATTGCCTGTAACGTGATGTGCTTCTGTTCAGCTGAAAATCCACTGAGGTTCAAACCTCCAGATGGCCCAGTAGGGGGCGTGTCCTGGAAATGAATCTTAATATGTCACTGATCTGATCTCAGAGAGAACAAGCCTCCAACCAGGGCTTCATCTAAACCCACTCTTCCTGACTGGAGCATGAGTTGGTTCAAGTGACCCAACACTACTAGCAGGTGGTTAACCTGCCAGTCAAAAGGTTAAAGGTCATTGAAGAAATTAATGTATCACTCTGTGTAGAGAAATGGTGAAGTAAAGATGTTTTGATTAATGTTTGGTAATAATTCAATGCAAAATCTCACTTAGGATTTGCAGATGACTCATCCACAACCCAAAGGCAGTGTTTGAACTGTTCACTATAGTGAGTCAGCCATTTTCTACTGGAGTTTGACGTTTTCAGGGTCCTAGAAACTCATCATGTTCCAAAAAAAGTAGTCTGCATATGTGTACATTGGTAGAAATAGACCATAATGCATTGCAACCTGGGCTGACAGAGTGTGCTAATGCTAACAGCTCACATACAGTAAAGCATTTTCTGACTCTTAAATGCTGATACAGAAATACTCAATAGTTTGATCTGGATGAGATTAATTTATAATGTTTAAATTCTGAAGGGTGTTCTGCACCTGCAGGTCCCTGGTTGTGTCAGTGAATACACAACAAAGAAATGTGACAGTAATATTAATTACAATACATGAAATTAACCCTTTTCACATGAAATACTTGGAAAGTTGAAGTTTCAGCCATTGACTGTAGAGTATTAGGACATTTTTCTCTGTAGTGTTTTTTTTATTGAAGAAATTTTGAATGAAAATGTTGAACTTTGTAAGAAATGTTTATACTTATTAAATCTTTAAAGAACAACTTAAAAAAAACTTGTTACATTTTTGTGTAAAAGTTTTACGTTTAGGCTGCAAATCTAAATTTATATCAACAAGCGTCCTGAGTGATGAGTCACTTGCCCTTTAATGGGTTAATGATTACATCACTGTTATGGAGACTAATGACAGTCATTTCTAATCAAAAACCAGCTAAATGATGTCATCCATCAGCTCTGATTCAAGTGTTTTATTCAAGTGAATCCTGATAGTGTTTATTTCTTCAACACCTGACTGAACACTCAATGTTATGAATGAAGCTGTGAGTGGGTTCTGACCTAGCTCTACATTTTTGAAACCCATTCTTAGTAGTTTGATTTTGATTTCATAAAAACCATTGAGTTTGTTTAAAAAAATGCAACTAGTTGAAGGTAAAGAGTCACACTTTTGTCTCTAGCGCCACCACATGATGGTCCTATCTGTTATTTTTGATGTTGGTGTTCTGTGATGTTCTTTTCTAATATCTCAGTGTTAAACTGAACTATCATTTCTTTAAATAAGTTTGAAAATTTCTATCAATTTGTGTCATGGTTTGTTAGTAGGGGGCGGTGGTCCTAAAGCCAGAACCACAGCTTCAGACCATGTTGTCTGGATCAAAGATGATATCTGTTTTAGTTCACAGACTTTTTGTAGATCATTAACGGGGTCGTTGTGTTGTTTTCCCCTGACTCATCTGCTGTGTTACAGTTCCCCTCCTTGTCTGAGTATGCTGAGTTTGCACAAAGCCGAAATAGGCCGACCTGAAAGAAGCAGCGAGCTGAACCTGAGCAGGAGCCGCGTTGTGAGGGGAATTCGAGCTGACAGCTTCTGATGCTGCATGTGGGACGCCTCATAACGGTCTGACAACACAACTGGCCTTTTCTCTACTTGGGTAACAACTTTCCCTACATGTGTGTGATATTAACAGCTGAGTGTGACCTATTTTTCTGTCCTTTTCATTGCCTGCTGCTGAAAGGTGGAAGGCAGGCGGGGGTGTTTTATTACCTGTTTGTTTGTCTGCTGGGTTTGTAAAATATCTAGATGGAGTTTAATAAAACTCTCAAAGTTCTCAACATTATAGATTCATTCATTCAAATTCTAAATGTCCACTCACTCACTCCACCATGGTCACTAAATGGTACCCCATACAAGGGATATAGAACTACGTCCTACGTATAAAATTATTCAGTCACTCGTTCAGGCATAAATCATGAGGCTGACGGAACAATCAGAACATTTCAGTGACAGACATTTTAACAGTCGGATGTTTTTGTGTAAAAGAAAGACTAAGAATTTATCTATATCTATGGAGAAATAATCATTTTAAAAAATGTATTAGGTAGTTCTAGATAGGATGTTTATGTATTTAGCAGACGCTTTTATCCAAAGCGACTTACAAATGATATTGTAACCAATGACTTTGAGGCTAACAAACAACTAACCCTGACATTAACCCAAACAAACTACTTAGATGGTCTAACACTAGTCTCTAAGGTGACCAAGAGGGAAAAAGAACACAGGATAGAGTGATGAGCATGAAGAGAGTCCAGAGGAGTAGTGAAGGTAGGAGCTAGTCTAGAAGATGTTCTCTGAAGAGCTGGGTCTTTAGGAGGTTCTTGAAGATGGACAGAGTTCCTGTTCTGGTATCTTGGTAGGTCATTCCACCATCGTAGAACGACACATGAGAAGAGTCTGGACTGTCCCAGCGTGGTGTAGCTCTGCTAGCTGATGATCCTTTGATGACCGGAGTGACA
The DNA here is from genome assembly GCA_006937965.1 of Callopanchax toddi. Lineage (NCBI taxonomy): Eukaryota > Metazoa > Chordata > Actinopteri > Cyprinodontiformes > Nothobranchiidae > Callopanchax > Callopanchax toddi. The sequence goes on along the minus strand of SSNR01000028.1, from coordinate 120,726 downwards.
GAGCCGTGATGTAAGCCTTAGCCAGAGGATTCCAGTAGATGGAGCCGTTCCTTTCAGGACCCTGTATGCTAGTGTTAGAGACTTGAATTTGATGCAGCAGCTAAAGGTAGCCAGTGGAGCTCCATGAACAGAGGGGTTCATGTGCTCTTTTAGGCTGATTGAAGACCAAACGTGCTGCTGCGTTCTGAACCATTTGTAGAGGTTTCACAGTGCAGACTGGAGACCAGTTAGAAGGACATTGTAGTGGTCAAGGAGGGAGATGACCATAGACTGAACCAGAGTGGGTGGTGAATTGGGTCAGGTATGGTCTGATCTTTAGTATGTTGAACAAAGCGAAGCAGCACAAACGAGCGACAGAACATGATCTTTAAAGGTCAGCTGGTCATCAATCACAACACTCAGATTTCATCTGTCTTTGATGGACCAGAGATAGGGAGTCGGTCTGGATTGAGATATTGTGTTGTATGGTTGGTTTGGCTGGGATGACAAGCAGTTCAGTTTTAGAGAGGTTGAGTTGGAGATGATGGGCTTTCATCCATCTCCATATATCAGAGAGACAGTCTGAGATTTGTGTTGAAACTGTGAGGTCATCAGGTGGGAATGACACCTGGGTGTCGTCAGCATAGCAGTGGTAGGAGAAGCCATGTGTAACGAACCCAAATGCGTTACTACCTCTGACCTTTGACCTCAAGATCATCACAAATAATAACCATCTTTTTTCCCAATACCTTGGAATAAAATGACTCTGTTATTATGGTTTAACCTGAATCAACATTCCTCCAGGGTCACGGTCGTATCGGAAGATTTCCACCGGACTCTATTTATTAATAATAATAATAATAATAAAGACTCTTGGTGTCTCTTCTAAAATGACACTTTAATCTGTTACAGAAATGTCTTAAATGATTAATGCATTTTCTTCCAGCATTAATGAATGTTGATCTGCATCAGTATTATTTCACATACATACTGCTAAAAGGTTATGACAACCACGTCACTCATTACTACAACCAATAAGAGTTAGCAGTCTGAGTCACGTGACACTAATAAATCTCATTGGGCCACGTCCCCTTTTAGATTCCCTTAACTTCCGACCCCGGAAGCTACAGTTCAGTTCTGTTCAACGAGAGAACTAGAGAAGAGGAGAGCTGTTCTGGTCTGACGCTGACCAGACCTCCTCTCAGCTGTCAACTCCTACACAGCTGACGCTAGTTGCCGGCTCCCCCTGAGACGGTACCTCAGCCCGTCTGAGCCGATGGAACCAGCTTCCCTCTGAGGTCAGACACCTTCAGTCTGACGCTCTGTGATGGGAATGCCAGCCCTAGACGCTCCCTGCTAGAGATGAGTTATCTAACTTCGTATCCACGGACGACACCTGTGGCCTCCGGCGGTCCTCGACCCCCGGAGCCGTCTGATCCTGACCGAGGGGGAAACCTCACCTCCACCGTCTCATCCGACCTCCAAACAGTGACGATCCAGGAACGCAGTTAAGTGACCACGACTCTGGTAAAGCTTAAAGGCCTCTTGATAAAAGCTAACAACATTAGCTTACTCAGACTAGTTACTAATTCCATCCATAACTAGTTCCCCTCCATCAGAATCCTTAATCTAAATTAAGTAAATCCCTAGTCTCCTAAAACCTCATGAGACTCAGATTGCTAAAACTTATTTAAGATTCAATTCAAAACACCTTACCATCGTGAATGACTTAATGCTGCTTAAACCTGCTAACTACCTCTTTCTTATCTGTGATAATTGTCGTATGTTCTTAATAAAAATAATGAAGTCTATTTCCATGACTCAGATTTCTATTGTCAATATTAAATGCATAATCTACTCACTGTGACATCAGAATCGAACCTAGATATCCCTGTAAACACTAAAAAGGTGATAGTGTCAGAGGGTTTCCTCTGTGTAAAACTTACCAAACCTGGTAGTGAATTTACAGAAGTATGTGCCAATTATAAACCATAAAAATAGAGTTTATAACGCTACATTAAATGGCTGAACCAGCCAGGTTCTGAACAAAGACATTAAATGGTGAGCCCAACCAGTCTTTGGTTACAAAGTATTATGTATAAATCATTTGACTTAGAAGCTGTTCCTACGACAGGCTTAAAGACACGTCGACAAAGATAAAATACAGACAAGATAAGTAGCTGCTAAAAGCCACGTCATTCCTCTTACCAAGTCTAAAGCACTTGATCACTGCTCATGCTTGTGTAACTGTGTGTTCATTGTTTTCTTTTTTAACAGTTTTAGATCTGCATGATCCATTTTAGACTGTTTTCTGTGCTTGTGTGACGATTAACGACAGCTGATATACCGGTAACAATAGCTTAGCTTGGCCGCTACGATAGCTTCTACCGAAGAAAAGACGGTTCAAAAAACTCCGTGCTTTTAAGGGACGTCAGAGAAGAACCGGATAGAAACCGGATGCCTCCGTCCTCCCGTTAAGTTCTAGACAAACGGGTAATTAAGTTAGATTTTCGTCCAGCCGAGAGCTGACGTTAGCTAACACTGAGCCTAAAGCTACCTACACGGTGCTGTACACACCGGGTGCTTTTTCGTTCAAACAAAGCGTCGTGAAAAGACACAAGTTACTTTAAACTGTTCCTACGGGATCGGGTTAACCAAATATCTCTAATTCGACCGTAAAAATTAGGCCGTTTCAACATTAGAAGCAAGGATCGCGCTGTAAAACTTCAGCCGCCATTAAACTCTCTGCTTGTTTACACGGCTAAACCGAAGAGAAGGACGGTGACGTCACTTCTTCATCCGGGTTCATTCAGCCTTAAATGCCACTGCGAGCGCCCTCTCGGGCGTAAATGTGCATTTTCCCAGTGCTGATTGAAAATAATAGGTTTTCAACACTAAAATAAGAGATATTTTCAATTAAACTAAATTTTTCTTCATCAGACTAAAAACAATGTCTGAACAAAAAGAAATTGAAGAGGCCCAAGGCCTCACAACCACTGTAGTTTCAGCTCTTCAGCTGATTAAGATATCAAAACACATCAAAGAACACCTGCCCAGTCCAGGGGACCCTGGATGGCTTCAGGATCTTTTCAATCTGATCGATATCCAACTACAGGAATACCCTGGTCTTTCAGTCTTTAGGAAAATCTATCTCCTGAACAAATCCTCAGATTATGTTTTTGAGAAGTTTCTTAATAGTTTACCGTTCCTCGTTAAATATGACTGGGACCTACTACGTCAAGCCATCTTAGATCATTATCTAACACCTGATCTTACAGATGCCAGTCCACCTACTGCATCTGATCCACCAACCTCAGTTTCCATCACTGAGAAAAGGGGGGTCACAACACAACCTGATCCTCCTCTAACATCATCTGACCTTACAGTGTCAAGCTCAGACCCTCCAGTGGTCAACGCTGACGCTCCTGAGTCCAACATCTCTCTGCCTCCCCCAGAGTCGGGCAGTTCTCCGGCATCCGGCACAGAGCCCGTCCCGCTCCCCGCGGAACCGGCCAGCCCTCAGGCGCCCCAGACTGAATCCCCTCTCTTAACAGCAGAACCCGAGGTGCTCCCACTCAGTCCACAGGAACCCCTTCTGCTCCCCGCAGAACTGGTCACTCCTATTGGTACTCGAGGTGAGCCTCCTCCTCCTCCTCAGGTAGAACAGGTCAACTCTACTCTATCAACAGTAGAACCAGGAGAAATCCCACTCAGTCCTCAGGTGCCCCGAGCTGAACTCGTTCTGCTCCCCGCAGAACCAGACCGCCCTACGGTGCCTCACGCTGAGCCTCCTCCTCCTCCTCTTCCCCCGGAAGAGCAGGCTAAGTCTCCCAGACTCACCTTTGACCCTGGTCCTACAAAAACGACCTTTCTCAAAGATCAGTCTTACCCGGTTATGACAATCTCTAACCTATGGAGAACTAACAACAACCTCATCCTCCACGCAAAGGGGGGTGACGTTTCTTTAAGACTCTTTTTCACTTCAACTAATGAGTCTCTGTGTTCTCTGACTCCTAACACCAGCTGTCTCCCTTTTCTGTTTGATCGGCGTGAATGTGTGTCCATGTTTATGCCTCCTTAAAAACCATGTGTTATTAACCATGTGTTTTATTGATAAACAGACTTGGTCGAGCTGTTGACGTCGCCTGCTGTACTCCAGTCAGCTGTGCGTCCATCCTGGTAAACACTAAGCCAGAGTTCCTTTATTTTACAGCCTAATGCTGTATTCATTTAGTAAAATTACTTTATGTTTAAATCAAACTTAATGTTTAATTTACTACTATTTTCACAGTTATTTTAATAATAATTACTGTAAAGGCGAGCCAAGTCAATTTAAATTTATTTCCCTCAAATCAAATTTAGGGATCTAAAATATACTTTAGGCCATTTAAAACAAAATGTCCTCTAAAACTTTAGATTTCAGATCTAAAATGACTGATTTCACTATTTCCAAAACTCAATTTTTGGTTATCAAAATCTCAATCCTTAGTTTACTAAGTTATTTCCAAAACTTTAAATAGTTTAAACTTAGTTTAAGATATGACGTAATGTCTTTCCAAATTCACTTTAAAAGTGTCACTCCTAGAGTAACCTCATGGGGGTGAAGTCAATCTCTTCAGAGTTTTATACAAATAATAGAGCTCTTAAATCATTTAAATAGGTTAAATCCTTAATTAAATGTAATGGCATGACACATAGCCTTATTTTAAAATTAGATTAATTAAATTTTTCTAGTTTATTTTAACCAAATCTGCCCTACATTCACACTTTTTGAATGCCCTCCATCAGATTGTGGTTGTTTTGCTGTGCTGTGCCTCTGCTCTACTCTTCTGTCCAGCGACCGGACGTCCAAGGTCCCAACTGGTCTCGTCTGCGACTCATCTGCCGACGCTGCTCTGGGTTGGAGATCTTCATCAACGACGCCTCCGCTGCTGCCTACTCCTTCACAAACTGCCCCACTCTTCAGTCTCCTGGCATCGTTTGGATCGGTGCCCTACTCCTGATTCTGTTCGTGGTGGGATGCTTCCTAATTCCTGAAGGTCAATGACACAGGTGCCCCTGTGTCTGGTAATCTCTAAACTCAAGCTCTGATTCATTGTTGATTGACTCTGTCCGTGGAAAGGTACCAGAAACCTTTCTTCCCTTTTGGTTCATGATGATCAATGATGTCCTCCGTCATCGGATTGGAATTTCAAGGAACGACCTTCTGCTAGGAGTCATTCCTTAAAATTAAGGGGGGTTATGTAACGAACCCAAATGCGTTACTACCTCTGACCTTTGACCTCAAGATCATCACAAATAATAACCATCTTTTTTCCCAATACCTTGGAATAAAATGACTCTGTTATTATGGTTTAACCTGAATCAACATTCCTCCAGGGTCACGGTCGTATCGGAAGATTTCCACCGGACTCTATTTATTAATAATAATAATAATAATAAAGACTCTTGGTGTCTCTTCTAAAATGACACTTTAATCTGTTACAGAAATGTCTTAAATGATTAATGCATTTTCTTCCAGCATTAATGAATGTTGATCTGCATCAGTATTATTTCACATACATACTGCTAAAAGGTTATGACAACCACGTCACTCATTACTACAACCAATAAGAGTTAGCAGTCTGAGTCACGTGACACTAATAAATCTCATTGGGCCACGTCCCCTTTTAGATTCCCTTAACTTCCGACCCCGGAAGCTACAGTTCAGTTCTGTTCAACGAGAGAACTAGAGAAGAGGAGAGCTGTTCTGGTCTGACGCTGACCAGACCTCCTCTCAGCTGTCAACTCCTACACAGCTGACGCTAGTTGCCGGCTCCCCCTGAGACGGTACCTCAGCCCGTCTGAGCCGATGGAACCAGCTTCCCTCTGAGGTCAGACACCTTCAGTCTGACGCTCTGTGATGGGAATGCCAGCCCTAGACGCTCCCTGCTAGAGATGAGTTATCTAACTTCGTATCCACGGACGACACCTGTGGCCTCCGGCGGTCCTCGACCCCCGGAGCCGTCTGATCCTGACCGAGGGGGAAACCTCACCTCCACCGTCTCATCCGACCTCCAAACAGTGACGATCCAGGAACGCAGTTAAGTGACCACGACTCTGGTAAAGCTTAAAGGCCTCTTGATAAAAGCTAACAACATTAGCTTACTCAGACTAGTTACTAATTCCATCCATAACTAGTTCCCCTCCATCAGAATCCTTAATCTAAATTAAGTAAATCCCTAGTCTCCTAAAACCTCATGAGACTCAGATTGCTAAAACTTATTTAAGATTCAATTCAAAACACCTTACCATCGTGAATGACTTAATGCTGCTTAAACCTGCTAACTACCTCTTTCTTATCTGTGATAATTGTCGTATGTTCTTAATAAAAATAATGAAGTCTATTTCCATGACTCAGATTTCTATTGTCAATATTAAATGCATAATCTACTCACTGTGACATCAGAATCGAACCTAGATATCCCTGTAAACACTAAAAAGGTGATAGTATCAGAGGGTTTCCTCTGTGTAAAACTTACCAAACCTGGTAGTGAATTTACAGAAGTATGTGCCAATTATAAACCATAAAAATAGAGTTTATAACGCTACACATGTGATCAGATGATCTGACCCAGTGAGGTGGTGTATATCGCAAAGAGAAGAGGTCCCAGTACGGAGCCTTGGGGAATCCCTGTGGCAAAGTGGTGCACAGCAGAGGAGTGACTGAGTCAGGATGCACTGAACGACCGACCCGTGAGGTATGATTCAAACCAGGAGTGTGCTCTCCCTGTGATGCCCAGGCTAGACAGTATGACCTAAAGAATGCCATGGTAACAGTGTCAAATGCAGTCGATAAATTGAGCAGGATAAGTACTGAGGACTTGGCAGTCTCTCTGGCTTCTTTAAAGACTTCTGTCACTGCTAACAGAGCTGTTTCAGTGGAGTGGCCATTTTTGAACCCAGATTCAGGATCCCTTCTCCTTCTTTAGCCATCATGGGTTAAAAAAATACACTATATAGCTGTCGGTAGCTAATGAATCTCCAAGTTTAGTTCAGATATCGCCACCTTTGGGCCAAAACGAGGCCGTATCACAGGACGCGTTCATGTCAACACAACGTGAGGTATACTAGCTGGTCTCAGACACGCAGACTCGAGAGCTGATTGGCTATCGCAACTGATCATCTCTGTTGCCTGAAAGCGGACAGTGGCCTGCTGTGTTGATTCTTAATGCGCAGAGAGAAGCATTGGGGCCTAGAGGCCCTAGCAGCGAACTTGAATCTGCCTAACAACACAAGCTAGCTGAAGTTTAATTGGACAACACCCTGCCTTGGTATTTTAACACTGGAAGCGATGCAGCCAAGTGGATATAATATGATATAAAGAGAACAGATCGGGGAGAAAATTATCATTAGAAAATATTATCCAAGAGAAAAAACACATTTACTTTTCTGAGTAAGAAGAGACTCTGAACCTCAATGAGACATCCTGGTAAAATAAAGATTATTAAATAAATAAAAAAATAATAGATAAATCCAACTCCGAGGTCATGTTTACCTGCCAGCACCTCACTGTCTGAATAGATGACATCCATCTTTCAGCCCAGGCAGAGACCCGTGACCCACTTTTGGGTCGCGACCCACCATTTGAAAGTCAATGATTTAAAGTTTATCCTAACAGAACTTAAAGGGATGTTTAGGTCTATTAGCTCTTTATCTGCAGTAAGAAACACACCCACCGGTGACATCACTCAAAGTGGGTGGAGTCTCTAGAAACAGGAAGTAAACTTCTGACTGGAACAATACTGATGTCTGGTCAGATTGGGAGACACTGCTGGAGATCAGTGACAAACTGATGTAGTTCTTATCCTACACCAGTGGGCGTGGCCCTCACTGCAGATAAATAACTGGCTAAAATAACCAAAATCTCCCATTAATGTACTCCTCAAGCAACAAGTGCAGCTGGTTCTCTTGAAAAGACAAAAAAAGTATTCATCAATTTTGAAATTTGCCTTGATGGCAGATTTCCATCTATTCCTGTTTGCGTCTCGTGAGGCTGCTGCTCCGCCCCGTGCTGAACGCCTCCCTTACTCAGCCCAGGAGTAGGTGTATAGAAGAGGAGGAGGGCTCTCAGGGAACAGAGCTGTGCATATATTAGACTGTAATTAATCTGCAGGCAATGGAGGGATGACGAGGAGAGAGAAATGAAGACTGAGATGAAGTGAGAAGAGAAAAGAAGTGGAAATGTAAACGACAGAGGAGTTTCAGATGGTGTTGGATCCGAGAGAAGGGAACGGGTTGAAACCCAGAGTGTGTGACAGATAACGAAGGCTGTGAAGGAATGATAGCTTGAGAAACTTCCACTCAAAGAGAGAAAGAGAGTATAATTACAGAGGCTGAGCCACAGGGCTCCTCTATGGATCATTAGGCGGCTTAAAGAGCCGGGGCCCGAACTCTGCGAGGAGAGATTTGGCAGAAAAGGTCACAACTTCTGCAGCTCTGGATGGGTGCTCTGCAGCGCATTCAGGCTAGTTTGCTTTATTTATGTGGGCAGTTGGGAAACACAGGCAGGCAGATAAGATGCTAATAAATTCCACTGATCAAAAACAAAACACACAGCCGAGCGTGGAAGTCACAACAGTCAGTTTTAAAGGGCGCTTTGGCTTTTTACAGCTTCATCTGAGCAGTAAGCCAAACAGTCAGAGAGAGGAGGAAACAGCGTGTCTGTGGGACACGTGTGCATCAAAACATGAAGCTTAAAGGGATAATCAGGTCATTTAACCCTTTAACTCACACATAGACTTACTTTGGCATTTTAAAAAAATCAATTTAGGGACATAATTTACTGGTTCAGTTCATATTTCAGCCAAATATATGGATTAATAAGTGCTCTATTGAATGGCCCTGACAGTTATAGGGTTACAGTGGCGTTCTATCAGTTATTTATCTACTTTTCAAATGGAGTTCCAGAAATGGGAGCGGCGGGATGGATGGATGGATGCTTCGGGGCACACCCGCAGCAGCGACCTCTACGCTACCTGGTCCTTGGTCCAGGGGAAGGGGCATGCCCCCCGCCAGCGGCACTGACACACACGCTCTGGGGTAGGGTGGGGGCATGAAATGCGTCTGTGCTATATGGGGGGGCTTACAGAAAATAATTGAGAACCACTGATCTACAGTGAGCGCCATACACACTTGTGACATCACTCAAAGCAGGCAGAATCTCTAGATACAGGATGTAGTCCTCTGACCAGAGCAATACTCATGGTAAGTCAGATCCACAATTAAAAATTCCACCTATTCTAAACAACTTTAGTCTGTTTTTCTATTTTTTCACATTAACTATTTATAGTATTTCTTAGGTTATGGTATTTTGGTTTTATTACCATAGTAGTAGCTTCTTTAGGCTCATCGTGTCTCTGTGCATGAAGCCCCGCCTCATTCTGCCTCTGATTGGCTAGAGCCGGTTTCCTTTGTTGGTTTGATTGTTTAGTCTCTTTAGTTTTTCTGTGGAAAAGCATCTCTCCCTATCCCTCCCCCTTTGTAAACACACCTGAGTCAGGACTGATGGGTGAGTGAACATATTAACAATACCCGGAAAGAAAAACAACTAAACATCCTAAAGTTCAGCAGGAGGATCAGATTGAATTCAAAAGGCCAACAAGAGGTTTTGTGTTGCTCTTTGTTCAGATTTTTATGATTCCACCATTATTTTAGACCCCTTAAAGATTCAAAGAGGAACCCTAAGGTCTAAAATTCAGCCCTACAGACTAAATTATAACACTAAATTGAACCATGTGTGACTAAAATGTTCCACTTTCATCCCTTTATTTCTGACTGAGTTCATTTAACAAGTATGAAGCTAGAACTTGATGTGGTAGTTGCTGAGATTCAGTCCCAGCACATAGTCAGAGAACTACCTGATCACATCAGATTATGTATAATATTATTTTCTTCATTAGAAATCCAGGAATTAAAATATAAAATCAAATTCACAAAATAAAATTCACAAAAATGTTCAATTATTTACTGGATGTAGCCTTTCTATCCTTCATTGTGAGCAGGTGGGGGGCAGTGTGGGGGGGTTTGGGCTGGTTTTAGTCCTGGTTGCTGGTTTCTGTCTCCAGACCTTGGAAACACTAATTAGGAGAGACATCACTGCAGATTGGTGAGAATCAACGGAGAACTTTCAGGTATTAGTGTCCATCTAAACATTCAACACCTCTTTCTAATAAAGTTACACTGATGCATTAAAACATTAAACCTCTACAATTGATCATGAGCCTGTTTAGTTGATGGTGTGACAGGAAACACAAACGGGTCCTTTCTCATTCCCGACCATGTTCACAGTAAACCCAAGGGCCATGTAGGCTTCATCATGTTTCCTGGTCTTTTTTGAATGGTCAATGTCACTTTCTTGAGGCGCCTCCACCAATTTTCTCCTCCTCAGTCATTTCTGTACACTGGTCTGGGTTGGCAGATAGTTAACATTACCCATTCCAAAAATCAGTGTGGTAACACACAAAAATTCGCCAAATCAGTGTTATTTATTTAAAAAAGTAAACTGAAGCAGGCTGTGCGTGTGTGTTTAAAACTGCCAAATCGACTCCAAACCCACCCAAATTATCTCCACAGGCCCAAAGTCTATTTACCTGCAAAATCAGAATTGACACCACCACATTGTGTGGGAACCCGCCCAGGCTGGTCTGAACAGGCAGCCTGGTGATTAGTCAGAGCACTGCTGCCTCCTAGTGACTGGAGGCTTCTTTACCATTAAACCATGAGTATAGACACTAATGATAAAAAGTCCTCCTGCCTGTGATTACCAACCGGAAACCTCACTCCACTATTTGAGGAGTATTACTGTAGATACATACAGTACCGTGGGGCAACCGAGGAGGGCAAATCTTGTGTCCAAGTATCCATGGGCATCATACTGGTCCCGCAACTGCCTTTAGGTCTTCTTTGGAAAAGAGGATCTTCATCTCAATGGGACATTACCTGATTAAATAAAAGGTAAAAAAAAATACTAAAAACTGCACTTTGGAATGACCCAGAAATCCCTTTAAAGACATGTAGGACGTGTCTCCTGCTGCCAGCAGTTTGTGATGTCACTGCTCTGCTTAAAGGAAAATAATGATGCATTATTTTTTTCAGTTAGTGTCCCAAAGTGGTCTGTATATTTTATGTTTGTTTACATTAAAGAGTACTGAGGCACTGAGGAGTTTCTGATGGAAACGTATCTCTGAAGCGGTTTGAAGGAACAGAAGAAGTGGGTAGAATCAATGACAGAGGGACACCTATAGAAACTTATCTCTGCTGATAACTAAGGATGGGAATCGAAAACCGGTTCTTAATGAGAACCGGTTCCGTGTTTCAATCCCTTGGAATCGTTTGCCATTTTTGCTAACGATTCCCTTATCGATTCCAGTCGGCGCAAAAAATAAAATAAAATAAATTCCAGTCGGCGCGACTACGTCACCACGAGTCACTAAACTCACGTTTCTCCGCTATGTAGATTAGAGCCATATCTTTGTAGATGTGCGTGGTAACAGCAGCAGTAACCTCCTCCTTCCTTCCATCCCGCTCAGCTGGCAGCTACATGACGTGCTGCAGGTAAAAACTTGTAGCAGTGTCTGGAGTTCATTCTGAGCTCTTACTCCAACACTCAACGCTGCTTTTGCAGCTTTTGCTCTTTGACTGTCTCTGTATTCTTCGACTTGGTTTTTGTGCAGGTGATAAAATATATTAGTGGCGTCGGAGTCCGTTGTTGGGACCGAGAGCCGGAAAACTTTACAAACAGCTGCTGTCTGGTCCACGTCGGTCTTTTTATATTTAAACCACATCCATGAGACAGAAGTTGTCCCTCTTTTAGTTACAAGCTCCTCAGTTTGGGTTAGCTGGTTATCCTGTTGACTCTGGTCTAAAACGCATCCACTACCGTCTGCCTCCATGTTTGTTTATGTGTTGCTGCGCGGTGCGTTCATGAACATCCCGTAAAGTGCAATATGCTGTAAAACTTCTATCGTGGCTTAAACGATAGAGCTTTTTATCTGACGGTAGACATTTTCTATCGTCCAGATGAAATATGTCGTCATAACGCACAGCCCTACCTGTCTGAGACGGTGTTCTCCACAGCTGGAGACACAATAAGTCCAGAAAGATCATGTATCCTTCCTGAAAAAAGCAGATATGCTCATTTTTCTGCAGAAGAATTGTTAATTTTTCATAGTTGATGGTTGCAAAATTGCACAATTCCATTAAACTTGACTTGAGTTGTATTTGTTGTTGGCTGATGTAACTTTGTGTGTTCAGCTCAGATCCTTTTTAAAAAGAGAGTTGAAATGTTACTGGACATTCTTGTGGAATTGCACAGAATAATTTATGTTGTATTTTATGTTATTTCTACAAAAAAAATATTTTATTATTATTTTATACTTAGAAACTTTTTTTTCTGGGCACCCTGTGACCTTAGGCTCTGGTTTTCTTAAGACCTCACTGTTGGATGTATAAGGTCATCATCTTACTTCTAAACTTGTATCTTACTCAAAGATAAGATATAAACCAGCTTTAAGCTAATAGATCTGTTTGTTCTCTTTTTTTCCCAAATGAGAATCAATAAGAGAATCGATAAAGAATTGAATCGTTATACAGAATTGAAAATGGAATCGGAATCGTAAAAATCTTATCAATTCCCATCCCTACTGATAACATCGTAGTCGGATCTCACCTACACCAATCAGATCATGTAAGCTTACATTAAAAGGTGCACACACTGGGATTCAACACAACAGACCAGAAAGAAGACGGAGCCTCTGGGATGAAAACCTCCCATGGACATCCCATCCTGAGAAGCAGGCAGCAGGGATCTGGGAACGTCTCCATTAAACAGCTTGTGTTTTCCTTTTCAATCTCCATGCGCTGAAACCGGAAAGTCCAGGAACATGAAAGTGGGAGTTGTGTTTGGGTTTCATCAGCATGCCTCAGAGCTACGGGGCAGCGGCTAGTTGGTTTTGGATTACGGCCCTAAAAGAGGCCGGTTGGGGCTCCGCTCAGGAAAACACCAGGCAGTTCAGAGTCAGAGGCAGCAAGCTGCTGTAAGAGCTCCTGTCATCAGCTCAACTCCCACTGATCCATTCATGGTCCTGATTTCATCAGCTCTCACTGTACACACACACACACAGACACTAGATAGAAACTCCTATCATCAGCTTAAATATAATGTGTTCAGAGTAGGGATGTCTCAATTAGAATATTTGTCACCAAAACCGACACGAGTCATTTAACATTATCAACCAGTACAGTCTCAGAACTACCATTCTTTATTTATTTGTTTCACAATCGATACATTAAAGTTGATATAATCATATTTCTGTTGAGGATCACAGAGCAGGGAGACAGTCCATCACTGGGTGTGTGTCCTGAAAGCAGATGTCATAGCCCTTTAAGACCCGACACATTAAATAATATTCAGAAGACTCAGATTTATTTCAAATGTGAAACTTTTGCTTGCTAATGATTATATAATACAATTTTTGACTTTCACATTAAATGTATCAAGCAATTAAATAGTAATACAACCATAATATACAAAAAAAATGTTCACTTGATACTCAAGTACATAAATAATCCACTAGCGGGAAGAAAACCTTGTTAAAAAGACAGCTCCTAGAAACTCAGAAATGTGTGTATCATATGTGTCACAGTGGGTCTTAAAGGGCTAATATCAGCAGTCTGATTTATATAGTTTATAAATCAACCTGTGAATGCTCTTCACTGATCTCTGACCTGTTTAAACACCAACAGGAGTAACACATGACCAGGATCTATACCCATCAAATACAGGAAGGAAACGAGCGACAGTGTTTATGATCAAACTGGTTCCGTTCAACAGAGTGAAGGTAGCTCTATGAGGGGAATGACTCACTGTAGCTCTGTGACAGCTGATGACAGACACTCATCATATTACAGCTGATTTTTATTCAAATTTAAGTGGAATATTTAGTCATACGTTATTTAAAGTAAATGTGAAAATAACTATTTTTTAAGTTTTTAGATTGGTTGTTGGTCTCTAGGCTTTTTCCACTGCCCTGGTTTCTGTGCCAGTTCCCAATTGTGGAACCGGTGCCGCAGTTTTCCACAGGAAAAAACTGGTGCTGATGTCCTAAAACGAGCACCGAACCGGCCCCTATAACTTTTTGCTGGTCCAGTCATGAGAACCCGTGACGTGACGAGCGGTAAGCGGAGTGATAGGGAGCTTTAGAAGAGAAAATGGTGGAGACACAAAGCCCAGTAATGTGGGGCGCAGACGAAATAAACGCTTTTAGCAAAACTGAAATACATTCTCAAAGTTTGCAGAATAACCAGCACGCACACACTGAGTTTAGCCACGTTTGTTTATGTTTAGTGGGCGTGACTTGTGAGCTGATCTCCCATCTAGTGAGAATGTGGACCGGTTCTAGGTTGTTCCAAGTTCAGCACCAGCACAAGTGAGGTGGACATGAGCCGAGCTTAGTTAAACAGGTCACATCTTATCTCCGGAGTACGGGCTTCAAGTTTTACCGGGAGCACATCGAAGCCTGACATCCGCTTCCAACAAGGAATGACAGACCACCGGCGGTTATCCTGAGATTCATCAACAGAAAAAATAAAAAGGAGCTTCTGAAACAAGGGCACAAACTGAAAGGCACAAATGTTTACATCAATGAGCATCTAACGAAATGGAACATGGACATCGCCAAGAAAGCAAGACTACAAAAAACAAAACAAGATCCAGCAAACATGGGTAAAAAACTGTAAGATCTTCATCAAGCTGAATGGGTCTCCTGAAGCTGCTGGAGTCCTGGTGGTGAAGAAAATGGAGGACCTGGAAAATTTTTTAAGGTAACCTGAGAATCACCTCATCACCATCATGGAAAATACAACACTACCTCAGATGTCATCAGAAAATGGGTGCTCATTTATAAAATTTGCTTGTGCACAAAATGGGCCTGAAAGTTGCGTAAGTCACTTTTTACGCAAATTTGGGATTTATAAAAGAAAACGTAATGAAAAAATGTGCGCACTGTCACTGAGACTTAGGAATCCTGCAGTCACACTTGTGCGTAATGCGCTGCACAGCTCAGCCAGTAGTCAGACTCCGGATGAATGGGAGAGAGTTTTTAGAGATTTCTAGATAATGACTGTACGATCGATCAGCTGATAGATTCATTAGAGCATCCTATGGATCAACTGGGTCCAGTATTAGATCAACAGAACCATCAGAACCAGTAAAACCCGGTGTCACCGGCCGGCCAGCGATTTTATCCAACACTGTTTGATAGGATGAACAACATGACGTGTCTTCCCCTTTGGATTAAATTAAATGTTGTCATTAAATGTTTCTCTTAGATACTACACGATCTCTCTGTCAGTCTGACAGCAGACGCTGCAGCGAGACTGACTCTCTTCACTTCCGTGTTCGTAATGCACCAACATTTCATCACCAAATAAAACATTTTTTCCGTCCATCCACCACAAGTACCTCTAGTTTCAGCCTCTGTAAAATGACGTTTTCTAAACCTCTCCGTTGTCACGATTTACTGTTAAAAGCCAGAAACCCACCGGCTTATGCATATGCAATTATTCATGAGGTGCTTTGCATTGACCGTATATGGCCGAATGTGGGTGTGTAGGAGGAGGGTTCTGATCCACAAACAGCTGAGCACAGTTCTATGTATGAGAGCGATTTATGAAGCAGAACTGCGTGGATCTGTGCGTCCGCAGGGTTTTATAAATCGAAAATGGAATTTGCGTACCTGAAATTTTTTTGCTGAGCTTAAGCAAGTTTTAGTAAGGATTCTACGCAAAGTTTTATAAATGAGCACCCTAGACACGTTAAGATCATTTATCTAAAATAATTTAAGAGAACTGGACACGTGTGAGTATCATGACCTAGCCCAGCAGATTTCAATGCAGAAACTGACCCGGATATTAATTTTTTTCCTTCTATTACAAAAAACTGTAAATACGTTACTCATGAAGACGATGGAAATGATGTGGATTCATAAACTTTCAATTGTACATTTCAAAAGTAGGAGTATGTATAGGAACTTTGACTCTATCAGAGCGATTAGCGATTACAGAAACTTGGTTCGATATGGATTAAAGTATAGATTTCCATCTACAAGACTATGATTTAAATTACACAAATGGAGAAAATAAGATGGGGGGGGGGGCTTATATGTTCACAAATCTATAAAATGTAATGTTTTATGAGCCTGGCAGTTGATGGTATTACAGAATGTTTGAGTGTGGAAAAAAAAAGAAAAACGTTATTGTATATCTAACACCAGGCTCAAGCTTTAAATGAACCCTCTTCACTCCCTAGCGCATTTGTGCAGACAGACAGTTGTGTTTTTGTGAATAATTTTGGCTGTGCCAATGCAAAATGTGTGATTTTTCTGGAAGGTGTGTATTTTGGGGGAATAAAAAAATAAAAGTTTCTCATTCAGTAAAAGTCTGAAATCATTTATAAACACCTTTCTGCCTTTAACATCTTTTTGTGCAGTTGACTCTCATGTAAACTATATATTTTTAATAACTTGAATTGGCAACATAAACAGATGTTTTTATATTTTATTTTGAGTTTCTACACTAATCAGAGACTGAAATAGTATTTTTTCTGCATTCCAGCAGATGGCGTATTTTCTTTATATATGGCGCAGCCATGACACAACCCCTCGCTAAAATTATAGGACTTGGTGGAGAGTTTATCCTCTCTCTGCACAGTGAAATACATGTTTTGAACAAAAACGGTTTGTGTGTATTTTAGAGATGTCATACAATAATGTGCATGTGTGTATTCATAACTTTTTGAAAGAGGGTGTCTCCAGTCCATCTCAACAAAATACATTCTTCTCTACACTAAAAAATCAACTCAGTGTAGTGTTGTTGTTTGTGTGACTGTGCATGTGCCCGAGCACGTAAGTTTCAAAGCACTTTACCGGTGTTCCCACAAAAGGTCTGTGATTGCATTTTCGGGATGAGGGGAGTGCGGAAGGGGTGTGTGTATGAGCCGGCTTCTTTTGTACTCTGTTCAAATGTTACAATTTCTTCAAAATCTCGCCATATACAAATAAACAGTCAACTTGCTGGGAAAAAAACACGTTTCGCCGTTTTTATTGTTGCATATTGTAATATACACATGTACAAAATATATGCATGGATCAAAGCTGAACATGAGAAAAAGTTAAACTGGTAAACAGCAAACATGTAAATGGCCGTAACGTAAACAAATAGCTGCAGAGCTGGATATGTTTACACAGGTGCCCAAGATGATGACAAGTTTATATAAATGTCTGAGTTTTTGGGTTCATTTCTTTCTACCACAAGCATGAGTCGAAGATACAATTTGGCTGAAACCCTGGAACTTTTTAAGGAGCTCCAACATGCATCACAAGAACCTGCTTCTTCTGCAGAAGATACTGCTTCTGAAAGCAACAATTCTGTGGAAGATGAGTCCTTCGTCCCGGCACCAGACTGCGATTCCTTGGAGCAGGAAGAACATGATGATGATGATGGTGGTGGCGAGGAGATGGATGTGGAGAGTGAGGAGACAGTGACAGATGCAGACGTGGATCCGTTATGGATTTCAAAAAGCAGGAGCATCACCTGGTCCCCCGAGGCCCGAAAGCGGTCCTCCTCCTTTGCAAAGGCAAATCTCTCCACCTGGGATCACCCGGTTCGCTGTGAGCCGAATTCACAGCATCAAGGATAGTTAAAACATTTTTATTACAGAAGAAATCCTTGATATAATTGTTCGGCACACAAACGTTGAGGGCAGGAGAAAGCAAGCCAGCTGGACAGACACTGACGTGGTGGAGCTCCGTGCTTTCTTTGGGCTACTTATCCTTGCTGGAGTGCATCGCTCCCATGGTGAAGCCACCAGCAGCCTCTGGGGAGAGGAGACAGCAAGAGCAATTTTCAGGGCCACTATGTCACTGAAAAGATTCACTGCCCTGGCCGCAACAGTGAGGTTTGATGACAGATTGACCAGAACAGGGAAGGGAACCAGACAAGCTGGCTCCTCTTCGGGAGATTTGGAACCTGTGGATGGACCGGTGGCTTCCCCGCGGCTTCAACCCGGGAGAAGAGGTTTGTGTGGATGTGGCTTTCCAGGGCAGCTGCAGCTTCAGGCAGTATATGCCAACAAAACCAGCTAGATATGGAGTGAAGCTGTGGGTGATCTGTGATGTAGCCTCCTCGTATGCCTGGGGCATGATTCCTTACCTGGGAAAGGTAACTCCTGACGCACCGGCAGAGCGAGGGCAGGGGAAGCGAGTGGTGATGGAGCTGACGGAGCAGCTGGGTGGCAGCCACACCATCACCACCGATAATTTTTTCACTTCAGTTGCCCTGGGAGAAGAGCTGCTAAAATGTAGCTGGTGGGAACTATACGCTGCAACAAGCCAGAACTCCCCCCAAAGCTGCTGCAGATGAGGACCAGAGAGGTGCTGTCATCACTTTTTGGGTTTACCTCATCCACCGCCGCAGTGAGCTACGTCCCAAAGTGAGGCCGGAATGTTCTGCTGATCAGCAAGCACCGGCAGGCGGAGGTCCAGGACGAGCCGCAGAGGAAACCGGCAATCATTCATGCATACAACAGCTGCAAAGAGGCAGTTGAGCTGTGTGCAAAGAGCATTCAACAGCGATCTGCTCAGCCTGCAGCCAGTAAATCTCAACACAGACGTGCATACATGCACTCTCACATGCACACACACACTCACAGTCATATTTGTTCTTTATTCAATGTTTTATAATAAACTTTTCAACTGGCTTTTTGTGTCAGCTTTTTTGTGCAAAAGGAAGAAAGGTGTGACATTTTAAACATTCACCGCTTGCCTACTCCCGACTCTACGACATACAGGCACAGCTCAATCAGACAAAGAAACGACTACAACAGGATGTTTCAACAAGATGGAACAGCACGGTCTATATGCTGCAGTCGCTGTTGGAGCAAAGACGCGCTATTTGTGTGTATGCAGCTGAGAATGACTTACCAGCCACGCTCACCGCACACCAGTGGGAATTAATGGACAATGTGCTTAGCGTCCTCGCACCTTTTGAGGAAATCACAAAGGAAATCAGCTCATCAACTGCTACAGCAGCAGACATGATCCCAGCCATCACCGCACTCAAACGGCTTATGGAGAAGCGAGCCAGCACAGACCGGGGTGTGGGCACAGCTAAAGCTACACTGTTGGAGGCTGTTTAGAGAAGATTCAACAACATCGAACAGGAGCCCCTGTACAGCTTGGCCACAGTTCTTGATCCTAGGTGAGTTTTTTTAGCCAGATCACTGTTATCCTATTATTTCTAAATCAAATAAAAAAGGATCTTTGAATTTTTTTATAGTAATCATGAAAATTGCTTGTGTATATACAACATACAATAATGTATCCATCTTGTTTTGTTGTTTTGTTTATGCAAAACTAGATACAAGAACTGCTACTTCTCAGCAGAGGTGAAGTATGAGGTGAAATTGCTCCTTTTGGCCAAACTTGAAGAGCTGCAGCCCAGATGCACACCTGTTGATGACAGACCTGTGGTAGGAACATCCACTGGACTAGACACTGCTGACATTGATGCACCTGCAGGTAAAAGGTGTAGCTTACTGTTTGAAGTGCACAATGAAATTCTGAAGGAGAACACTGAGAAGGAGCAACAGCTGGCCAGCCAGTCTGCCCTGCAGGTACAGAGCTACCTATCTGAGGTTCCCATTGACAGAAGCCAGGACCCATTGGCCTACTGGAAGCTCAATAAAAATCGTTTCTCTCATCTTGCTCTTCTTGCCCAAGTCTATCTCTCAGCACCCTGCACAAGCATCGAAAGTGAACGTCTGTTTAGCTTGGCTGGACATGTAGTAGATGAGAAAAGAAGTCGCTTGTCTGGTGACAAAGCAGAAAAGCTCTTGTTTATCAAGAAAAACCTGCCACTAATGTACAAGTGACTTCATGAAGTTTGCACTAATCCATGTGCACTATGTTCCATGTTAACTCTCTCTTTGTTAACCTGTTGATTTTAAAAGAATCTTACACATGTTGCACTTTTAAGCTTGTAAGCTGTTTCAGGTTAACTGCACATTGTTTTAACAAGCTACAGCATTTGAGTGTTATTTTCATTATGCACTTCAAGAAAGCTCAGGAGTTAGGACAATTTAAGTTGCTTTTTGTTTTGTTTGTCCTGTTATT
Organism: Callopanchax toddi; assembly: GCA_006937965.1. Taxonomy (NCBI): domain Eukaryota; kingdom Metazoa; phylum Chordata; class Actinopteri; order Cyprinodontiformes; family Nothobranchiidae; genus Callopanchax; species Callopanchax toddi. The sequence goes on along the minus strand of SSNR01000028.1, from coordinate 100,537 downwards.
TATTTTATTAAGTACTTGAAAAACCTGTTCAATGTGAAAGCCAAAGGGAATATTTTATTTTTGGACAAGTGTGTCATAAAAGATAACTTTTTTTTTAGTCTGTAAGAAAAAATTTGATTTTTTTTTTAATTATTTTTAGTTCAAACAGCAATGCTCATTTGTGTTATTTTTATATGAGAGGACACTACCTCATGTTTTGTGAGTATTATTGAATTTACTCAATAAAAATGGAAACATTAAAGTAATTGGCTTCTAGTTATGAAAAATACGGGATCGGCAAAAAAATCGAGATCGGCAGGAAAGGTTGTCTAAAGATCGGTGATCGGCCAGAAAACTGCAATCGGTGCAGCCCTACATCACATAGTACAATAATTATTGATAACATCTTTACTAACATTGTTGAGAATCAAATCAATAGTGGCCTGTTCATAAATTATATCACTGATCATTTATCTGTTTTCACTCTGTTTGACTGGGAGATTAAGAAAACGAAAAGTCATACTGGGCTTATCTCAAAACGTATATTAAGTGATGTATCGATCGATAATTTGAATAACAGTTTGGCAAATCAAGATTGGAGTTTACAAAGAAACAAATGTTGACACAGCTTACAAGTTTTTGGATATATTCACCTCTCTGTATAACGCTGTCCTGTGTAAGGATTCACATTCCCGTTTTGTCCTGATGCTTCTATTCTGCCAGCTCTCATCATCCTAATCAGCCATTCAGGTCACCTGATGTCTGAGTGTTCGTTGTTCTCACCTGGGTGTTTCTGCATATAAGAGACCCTCAGTCTCTGCCTCACTGCCAGATTATCAACTGCTTCCTGCTAGTAGATCACCAGCGTTCATCCACAGACCCTGTTACTAAACCTGATCCTCGATTTACTGCCTGTCCCCAGATTCTGCCTCTGCTTCGCCCTTCATGGATCTGTTTATCGTTCTGCTACCTGAACTACGAACCCTGGAACATACTCTGACTCCTGATTATTGTCTGCTCCTTTTGATAAGTATTCCTGCTTGTGCATGACCATTGACCATACTCCCTGTGTCGCCATGGTGCAGACTGAAGAGGAAGCAGTGTTGTTTTCGTCATCCATGACGATAACGAGATTATTTCGTTAACGCACCTTTTATTCAGGACGATAACTAGACGGACACGAGCCGAAGACGGCACATTGATGACTAAAATAGGACGAGACGCATGCAAATTTACGTTATTGAGACGAGACTAAATGAAAACGTTAATGGGTGATCTGTCAGACGTTCAAAATGCATGAAATTTATGCCTATTGCGCAAATAAATTGGTCTGAAATGCTAAAACGTGTGATATTGTGCGGCAGAGCTTCATATCCTTGTTTGGTCACGCCCACAACCGCCCGGCTTGCACCATAAAGACGCCGGCCTCGCATCGCATTACTGATGAGCGAGTACACCATTATCTGTATCTGTATAACCATCTAAATTATCTGTATCCGTATCTGTACTCGAAGGGGCGGGGCTTAAACCGGAAGTGGGCGGGATTAAACCAGGAAATGGGGCGTGGCTTAACCGTAAGTGGGTGTGGTTTGATTCGGTACATTATTTTAAGTCTGAAATTGAAATGAATTGATCAAAAGTTGCTATATGTATTGTTTATTTGAAAACTATTTACAGAGCAGCCTCAGAATTGAGATTCAATGTTTTTGATCACAATATTAAAGGAACTATTGATAGAACAAGTTTTTTAATAAACTCAGAACATGAATAAAGTGTATGAATGAATACATGCAGTAGGAAATTATGAACTACTAATGCATGAACAAGAGTAACATACTCAACAGAATTTTTTTTATAATCAAACTTATTTTTCCCCCAATTATTTATTTTTTTACTTTCTACCATTGGCATTTTTCCACACAATGGTAAACAAAACACTACAGAGTAGCCTCAGAATTGAGATTCAATGTTTTTATTTACAATATTACAGGAACTATTACAGAACAAGTTTTTAATAAACTCAGAACATGAATATTTAAGTGCATGAATGAATACATGCAGTAGGAAATTATGAACTAATGCACAAACAAGAGTAATTCATACTCAACACAATTTTTTTATGATCAAACATTTTTTCCCTTTTAATTATTTATTTTTTACCATCTAACATTCTTTTTGGCATTTTTTCCACACAAAGGTAAACAAAACAAGGTGTGTATGTGTTTGAGAGGGAGACAGAGAGGTTGTTCTACTGACCAAATAGTCCTTTGCTGCATTTCAGATCTTGCTTTACTTTAATGAAGACCAGTTGTTCCACATGGTTAGGGTCTAAGTTTGCTCGAAGTGGACTGACCACATTGCCAGCTGTGCTAAAAACACGCTCAGACTGGACACTAGTAGGTGGACAACTGAGATGCTGCAGTGCAAAACGTGTTAAAATGGGCCAGCACTGTTGCTTGCCTGACCAGTATTTCACTGGGTCATCAGTGAGGCTGATGTCCCCATCTGCCATGTAGGCCTCCACATCACCTGTTGGCAAATGTGTTGGAGCAGCAGATTTCTTTTTCTGCAGGAAGGACAGGACTGAAGTGCTGCTGGTGGCAGGTGTCTCCTCTGTGTTTCTTGCAGGTGCAGCCACAGGGTCACAGAGCTCCAGTCTACGGAATTATGTCCTCTTCAATGCATCCACATCAACGCTGTTTGGGAAACAGCTGGCCTTATAGCTGGGGTCAAGGAGAGTGGCAAGCAGAAATGTGGAGTTGGCAAAGATGGGTTCGAAACGCCATTCTAGTTCTTTGCTCAGATTGGCTGCGAGTTTTCTTGCTGCTGCTCCTATTTTTTCCCTGGACTCAGCTGCACCATCCTTATCCTGATCCTCTGTGACCATCATCATCATCAACCATGACATGATCAGAGTCATCCTCAGATCCCTCACCAGCTGCACAATCCCCCAAATGCAGTGACCCGATGATGGAGCACAAGCCATGCAGTAGGGGGATGACCTCAGAGATGGAGGCACTGTGTTTTGAGAGCACCCGTGTGACCTCTTCAAAAGGACTCAGAACAGTAAGCATGTCTGATGCCAACCCCCACTCATTTGGGTAGATGACTGTTGGAGCTCTGCCCACGTTAGACTCCTGTGTCATAATCTGCACAGCCCTGCTCCACCAGCCGCTGGAGCATGTAGAACGTATAGTTCCATCTTGTTTTTATATCTGTTATGAGCGTGTGCTGGGGGAGGTTCAACTGTGTTTGCAGCTCATGTAGTCTGTTGTTGGCTTTGCTTGAGCGATGAATAAAGCCAGAAATGCTCCTGGCTTTGGATAGAAGGGATGTCACAATCCTTTCCTGCTCCAGTGCCTTGATCACAACCAAGTGAAGTGTGTGGGACACGCAACGGATGTGCCCAAATTCACCTAAAGCCTTCACCATGTTGGCTGCATTATCTGACACAACAAACTTCACTCTAACAGGCTGTCCTACAGACTCTTCCCACTCTCTTATCTTTTCTTTCAGGCAGCACAGAATGTTGTTTGCTGTGTGTTCAATGTCCAGCACACCAACATTTAGTAGCCCTGCTTTCCTCTGCACTGATGATTCCCCCACACGTTCACACCAGTGCCCAGTTATACACAGGTATGCATGGGCATTGTGGTTGCTGGTCCAGAGATCAGTAGTGAGGTTGATGACACCTCCATCAGCTGCTTTGAGTGACTGAACTAGCTCCCCTCTCATTGCCTCATATAACTCAGGCACCACAGTTCTACTGAAATGGTGTCTTGACGGGATCTTATACTTTGGCTCTAAAAAGGCAACAAGAGACTGGAAACCTGTCCTCTTCACCACAGAGAAAGGCTCAAGATCAGTGCAGATCATTTTACCAATCATCTCTGTAATTTTTTTTGACCGGGGATGATTTGCAGAGAATGGCTGCTTTACTGCAAATGCAGTGAGTATTGGTGAAGAAGAGGAAGACAGTGAGCCCTTAGCAGCACCCAGGTGAACACCAGTGTCCTGAGAAGGAATGCTGCCAGGAGAGGTGGAGGTGGTGGAGGAGGAGGTGGCGGATACAGCAGGCTTTGTCATGCGATGAAGATATAGATGGTTATGTAGAGATGTTGTATTGTAATGTTTTGGATCTCTACCTCTGCTTATTTTGGATTTGCAAAGCTTACATATGGCTTTGGAGGGGTCATTTTCACAAACAGTGAAAGAGTCCCATACTGCAGAGGTCCTTCTGGTTTTTGGTGGAGGAGGACCTGGAGATGGAATATTGGTCTCAGTTGGAGCAAGGTGGGTGCTTCCACTGCTACTGCCAGGTTCAGTGTCAGCTGAAGTACCCTCTGTATCACTCATTGTGAAAGAGAGAGTGTGTGTGCGTTTTTCAACAGTTAATTACTGCATTCATTCACCCAGTGAGGGTAAAACAAGAAAATACTGTCAGCCTTGTTTACTAAGCTCGTTCAGTATGAGCAAAGTTTTCCAAAGGACTTTAAATCACCAGACAAACTATGAAAAAGCAGACGGTGTAAAAAAAACCAAAAAAAAAACCACCCGACCGGAGAGGAGGCAGTGAGATGCGACTTGAGCCGTTTTCACCTCTGCTCTGTCCTGTCAAATGCACCGCGCTACAAAACAAGTTCACAAAGTAAGTTTCTTTAAAAACAAACCGAAACACACGCAAGCTGAAAAAAAGAAACCTAGAAGTACACGCGCAACGTGAGCTAAAGAGAGGGATCAGATTACAGTCACTGTCTGTGTGCGACTGCGAGCCTGCGAGGCGAGCGAGCGAGAGGAGAGTGTGTGCGCAGTGCACTGCGCAGCACTGCTGGTTCCTGATATGTGTGTAAGGAGGAGGGGCAGGCGCTCTGTGACTCGGCAGTCAATGAGCTGAGTTACAATGAGCAGCACGAGCACAGATAATGACGTGTTTCTCTCGGATGATGTTCGTATTCGGAAAATATGCATTATCCGTGCCAATACTCGTCTGAACCGGATATCCGGCTCATCCCTACATTGCATCATTTGAATTATACCATGGCGGCACCGGCAGCGTCAACAACAGGGCTTGGTGGTTGGAAGCGACGAAATGATCTTTGGACTTATTTTAAATGCAATCCATCAGAAAAAAAACCCCAATGCATCGTAGAGGGAGACTGTGGTAAATGTGGCTACAAACTTTGTGGAAAGAATACCACCAATTTGAAGCAGCACCTGAAGGCTCACCACACCGATATTATTTCGAAGGTAAGTTACAATAAGCCCTCTTAATTGACCATATGCATACAATGTTACTCAACGTTCGACTTGTGATAAATGTCATTGCAAGCTCAAAGTTTTCTATTTAACTTTTGGTTGCTAACTTCACCCCTCAGATTATTTTCAGATGCTGTGAGACAGCAGTAATAGGGTCCCTCCTCTAATTTATGTTGTTAAACATTATTGTTGTTTTTAATAATTTTTTTAAAAGACCCAATACAGATCATAGGGTTTAGTTTTGAAGGGTTGTCTTATTTTATGTTTCAAAACTTTCAGTGTCATATTTGTTTCATAGTTTCAGCTATGCATAATTTACAACCTACCTCAGGCATTTTTATTTTATTACTTTGTTTTAGAATGATCACAGTACAAGTTAAAGAGACTTGGGTTGCATGTCTGTTTTTACAAATAATGTGCATCTTAACTGCACTGGCAGACAATGTCAAGTTAGGCATATACTGTATGTTCCTCATCCATTTTTCATATTTTGGGCATGTGTAGTATGTTTGTTGCACTTTAGTAAATGATCAAATAAAGCAACAATTGCCAAAGTAAGAATGTTTTTGTTCTTGGCTGTTTTCAGAGTACTGAACATTGATCCCACTTGCTATGTTTGTGAATTAATGCATAATTCATAGTAGAACAGAAAGTATTTGCTGTTGAGTGGAAACCTTGTAGGCCTATGTTAAAACTATTCCTTTTATTATTGTAATTTCTGATGAAAATAGCCGAAGTGCTGACTAAAACTAGACTAAAACCTTTTTGAGTTTTCGTCAACTAAAACTGGACTAAAACTAACTTGTATAGACATGACTAAATGAGACTAAAACTAATCAGCACTTTAGTCCAAAAGACTATGACTAAAACTCAGATGGCTGCCAAAAACAACCAGGGTTGCCAGATAGAGTCAAGGTTTTCCAGCCCAAAAATCCATTAAAATACGCAAATACACAAAAAACTGCCCAATTAACGTTATTGAAAATGTGTGCGTGCGCACGCATGTATGTGCACGTGCACGAATACTAGGGGTGAGCCGAATGCTCGTTTCAGACGAGTATTCGGTACGGATAATGCATTTTTGACGAGTCCGAGCCGAATCCGAATAAAACGCATCATTATTCGTGATCGTGCTGAAGGAAATCATCAACTGACTGTGTTCACGCTCTGTGAGACACAGAGCGCCCCGCACCCGTCAGCTGTGGAGAGGAGGAGGCGGCGGCGGGGAGGGCATTCATCCAGTCCCTCATCAGCCCAAAAGTAACCCGCTCCGGCTCCGCCACCCGGACCTCTCCCGTGCCCCATGACCGCTAGTTCTGCTCGGTCAGAACAGCTGTACGCGCAGACCGCCAGGAGCGGCGGTGGGGAAACTAGCGATTCTTCGAGCAGACGGAAAGTCCGCGGGGTTTCAGTCCTGACAGGACACGTTCTCCCAGTGAGTGAGTAGTTCGACGAGGAGGAGAAGGAGGCTCCGCGTCAACCTGGACGCTCTGGTGACCCGATCGTTTCCCGGTGGACCAGCGACAGTCCAGACTTTTAAAATTCATACTTTGATCTGCCTGGTCCATAAAACCAGTAGATCAGCGGGTCCACTAACACTGGGTCGAATCATCATCATTTTGCTTTGTTCCTGTGTGATGATGCGCAAGTCTGCGTAAAACCGGTCTGAGACCCATTGGCTGAAGGACGAAGGTCCCGTTATCTGTCACCTGTCACGCGTCAGGTGAACTCAGCCGTGCTCGCGCGCCTGTCATTCATAAAGTGAATAGGAGCGCGCGCCGTGTTTCCCAGCTGCGTGACTGACAGCTTAAAATTAAACAGATCATCAACACTAAAACACATTGATCTGTCAGTGACTTTATCAGATTCGTCTTTACAGTTGTTTTCAGAGACTCACATTAATTCTAATGTTTAAAAAGACCCACAAGTAGTTTAACTAAAACAGAGCACTGTATGCTGTAACATCGATAATAAAATAAACAGGAGAGAAATAAAGTCATTTTAAGGCAGATTTAATCCATTACAGATAAACTGTACAATCACTTTTTGACAGGTGAAAAAAAAATCAGTTTGAAGTGATTTGATTTAGTTTAAAAAAAGACAGTTAATCAGGTCACCTGTAAACTAAATCTAATCCTTTATTGTCAGGTGACCAGATGAGAAGGTTTCTACAATAAAACTATTAAAACAGGGTGAGCTTTAGTAAACAGCTGCAGTCCTGACAGATTAATATGTTTTAGTGTTAAAAATGTTTGACTGGACCAAATTCAACCTCCTACCTTTTATCAGACATCAATGAGCTCAGAGTTCATCTGGTCTGGTGAATGTTGGGGGGTTTGTGACTCTGATCTGGGAGGTTCTGAGAACTTCTGACAGGTCTTAGGATTTTATATTAGGCTGGTAGCTAGCCCCCCCACCCCATGGTGTGCCTTGTGATTTTTTTTTCAATAACAAAGTGTACCTTGGCTCAAAAAAGGCTGAAAAACCCAGCCTTTAATATTGTGATCAAAAACATTGAATCTGAATTCTGAGGCTGCTCTGTAAATAGTTTTCAAAATAAACAATACATATAGCTAATTCTGATCAATTATATCAATTTCAGACTTAAAATAATGTACAGATTTAAGCCACACCCACTTCCGGGCAAATTACGTCACCTCTGTATCGCGGTCCGCCCACTTCCGGTTTAGGCCCCACCCACTCCGAGTACAGATACGGATACAGATAATTTAGGTAGTTGAACAGATACAGATAATGCAGTACTCACTCATCCCTAACGAATACACATTCAAAAAGCTAGCTACACCACTTTAGTTCCACTAATAGTGGTGAATGAGACACATGGGCTATCGGTGTCAACACCTCACTTGTAAGTTTGAACAGATGATGCAACAGACAACAGAGAGTGGGGACTGAGTGGGCGGGGTTTCAGAACAAATAACGCTGGTTCTATTTCGTATAGGCTTTGCCCTTTAATGGCTATCGCTTTGGGAATCCCCTCGCACCAGTGCGCACCACTGAAGCCTTTAGTCCACGCCCACCCATTGTGGGCCTCACCCTATAAAACACCCTCAGAAAGGTTGAACAGCTCCCTATTTTTCTTCAGCGTAGCTACTGAGCACCTGTCCTTTGAGTTCATCATGAGTTCTGCCATCAAGTCCAGCAGCACACGGTGCCAAGCATGCGGTTTGGCTAGGACTCCTCTGGCCTCCTGCCCTTTCCGTGACCTCCTGCCTGCTGAGGACAGAGATGACGGTAAGTAAATTTTTCAACCTGGTGACCGAGGAGTCTTTCGCCGGTCACGGAACACCTGCTGGAAGAGACGACCGACTTCTTCCACGAGGACGAGCTGGACTGGACGAGTCCGCTCATGACGAGGACTTCTCAGGCGTTTTTCCCCCACCCATCCTGGCCGGGAGGGCTGGGTTTGACCCTGCCACCGTCTGGGGTTTTTCTCCGGCCACTGCCTGCCGGTCCAAGCACCCCCGAGTCCCGACCATCATCCGGAGGGTGTTGAGCGGCTTGAATTTGGCTGCTCCAACAGCTCACCCCCTCCCTTCGGCGGTCAGCCCCGTTCCCCCCTCCTAGCCGGCAGGGTTGGACCCGGGCTTACCCCTGCAGCGTGACAACCCGACCCTCTCTGGTGTCGTACGGTCGGTGGCTACTAGCCTCCCGGCTATCGATGTTCTGGTTCAAGCGCTGCCGAACATCATCCAGACGGCAGCAAAGTTCAAGGACTTCGCTGTTCCCTCAACTCGTCCCCTCCCTCTCCCTGACGGCCTAGCGGGGAGGTTCGCAGGCTTACAGTCCAGCCGGAGGGATCCGGTTTTGGCCTCTCTTTCCTGCGGTTTTTCGGCGTACCTGAGCTGGGCGTCGGCCGAACCCGCCAAGTTGAGAGCTCTGTCCCATCAGTGTTCGTTCCAGGCGGCAGCTGGAACGAACACGCAGCACTCCTCGCCTTTGCCATCTCCAAACAGATCGGAGAGTGTGAGCGTTCATCCTCCATCCCAGAGGAGCTGAAAAAGGAGCTGCTTGAGGGTCCGATTAGCACGGACGGGCTTTTTGGGCCTCATTTCCAGCTCACACTGGACCAGCTGCAGAAGTCAGCGGAGGAGCTGGAGAAAGTCAAGCGGCATGTGGCACAGCCACGCGCTGACGACCGCTCCTCTCGTCCAATGGGCCACTGGCGGGGTCGCAGAGACCAGCGCCAGCAACTACGGCGGTCTTCAGCTTCTGCTGCGGCCACAGGCGCTCCTCCTCCGGCGGCCTCCTTTACCCAGCCGCCGAGGCTCTTCCCAGTGCTGGCGGGCGGCGACCGGCTCAGACTTGGCACAAGTCCGATCCCCGACAGGAGCCATACAAAAGTTGACTGGCGGGTGTGTATGTGTGTGTGTACAACTGCTTTTATTGTGTTGATGGTTTTGAAATAAAACATTTACATTCCACAAAGCTCTCATCCTATGGCAAAATCAGAAGATTCTGCTGTGTTCATCTCGCACACATCCTCCACTCAGAGTGAGCATTTATCTGTTAGAGATTCCTCTACAGATCATGTTTTCACTCAGTCAAACATCCTCCACTCAGAGTGAGCATTTATCTGCTAGAGCTTCCTCTACAGATCATGTTTTCACTCAGTCTAAAATCCGTGGGACAGGTGTTCCTCTGTCGCTGATTTTCTCAGCACAGCGAACACAACATGAGCCCACGAGAGCACGGCCATGCTCTCGCGTGGACACTGATCGTCCCTGCCTCTCCATCTTCTATGGGAGAAGGCGCGACTGGATGGCACAAGTCACTCAAAATGACCAAGAAACGAAGTTTCTGTGAGGTCTCTGCCGCGCATCGGGCACCGTCTCGTCGCCGGGGCCCCGCAATGAGTGTAAATGAGGCGGACCCTCCGCCCTTTCGGCTCAATCCCCCCCATGGGTCTTCCCGAGGGTTACTCCCTGATGGGGGCGGCGGGCGGGGCTTCAACCTGGTTGATGCGCATGATGACGTCAACGCCATCACACGCACGCCCGCTCTCAGCACGTTATTCAGAATGGAAGAGCGCGTGCCTGATGAGCAGGTGGATGGATCAAATAATCAGCAGGGGGTACACGCTGCAGTTCGCGTTAACCCTGCCCCCTTCAGTGGGATCTTGGAGATGGTTCTGTCATCTCCGGATCAGAATCTCGCTCTCCAGTCAAAGCTGCAGGAACTCCTGACGAAGGACGTTATTTCCAGGGTTCCACTCGGGGAGGAAACTGCAGGTTTTTACTCCCGCTATTTCCTGGTCCCCAAGAAATCAGGAGGGATGAGACCTATTCTGGATCTCTCCCTTTTTTTCAACAGATCAATCTTGGTGAGACCTTTTCACATGCTGATTATCAAACAGGTGCTGGAGTGTGTTCACTAGGATGACTGGTTCACCTCCATAGGCCTGAAGGATGCATATTTTCACATCCCGATCATTCCCAAGCACAGACAGTTTCTGCCTTTCTCATTCCAAGGGACCCAGCAGTTTTCAATACAACCACCTTCCATTCGGTTACTCCCTGGCTCCGTGCACGTAAATGTGTGGAGACAGCCCTGCAGCCGCTGCGCACATCTGGGATGAGAACCCTCTTTTACCTGGATGATCTGTTTTTGCTGACCGTACCAGAGAGGAGGTGGATACGCGAACACAATCCCTCGTTTCTGTCACAGCTGTTTTCTCCATTAAAAAAAAAACTTGCCCCTCCCATCTGAGACAATCGTCTATTTTGGAGTGGAGCTGGATTCGCCCCTCACGAGAGCACGACTGTCTCAGCCGAGGGTGAAGGATCCGACAGCTTTGCTCCGGCGTGTCACTCCTCACAAAATAGTGACCGCTTTTTCGATTATGCAAATGCTAAGAACGATGTCAGCGGCCATGTGGTCCTTCTGGGCCTTCTTCACATGAGGCGTCTGCAGAGGTGGTTTTTTCTCACCTGCACCTGGACCCTGTGCGTCACAAACGCAGATTGATCTCATTCCCTCCTTCGGTGGGACTGGATCTGAGACGCTGACGGACCACCCCCCGCTGTTATCAGCAGGGATTCCTCTCGGCAAGTCCCCGTTTTTTCCTGTGTCGGTGTTCATCGACGCCTCCCTTTCGGGTTTGGGGGGCACATGCCTGAGGTAGTGGGGGGGCGGTGGCCGCCCCACACGTCCCTGCACATAAATGATCTGGAACTCCTCACAGTGCTGAAGGTGGTTCAACATTTTCTGCCTCAGTTGCAGGACCAGCATGTTCTGGTCCATACTGACAACATGGTTACAGCAGCATACATAAACCGTCAGGGAGGAGTACGTTCAGTCCAGCTGTTGAACGTGGTCAGGCGGCTGCTGCTCTGGGCTCACACACACCTGCTCTCCATCAGAGTGGTGTACATCCCCGGCGTGCTGAACAGAGGAGCGGACATCATGTCGAGGGGAGGCCCTCAGGACATGGATTGGTGTCTGCTCCCCGAACTGATCCGTCAGATTTGGGCCAGATTCGGCAAAACGGACGTGGATTTATTCGCTGCCCGCGAGAACGCACAATGGAACCTTTGGTTCTCACTGAGCCCGCGGGACGATCCACCTCTGGGAGTGGATGCCTTCGCTCACCATCAACGGCCACGAACAAAGCTTTATGCTTTTTCCCCGGATCCCTCGCCTCCTGGCTCGGATACGGGAGGAACGACTGTCAGTGATTCTGATAGCTCCGGAGCGCACGAGCGCTTCATGGGTTCTGTGCCTGCAGCAGCTGCTGTCAGGCCGCCCGTGGCAGCTGCCTTGGCGAGAGGACGCTCTCTCCCAAGCGGAGGGTTTGATCAGGAGCTATCTGATAATAGGCCAGCACCTCTGGGTCTGGCCGCTGAACGGGAACGGTTAGAGAGGCTGGGCCTCTCCCAGGAAGTGGTGCGCACTATTCAGGGTGGGTGCGCTGATTCCACTGTAGCGCTTTACGCATCCAAATGGACAGCTTTTCAGCGCTGGTGTGCGGAGAAGGGTGTGGACCACATTTCCTGCCCCTTAGTCCACATATTGTCTTTCCTCCAGCTACTGATGGACAGAAACCTGGTCCTCAGTGCAGTCAAAACATACGCTGCAGCGATCTCCTCCTGTCATGAGGGTTTTGGTGACAGAACGGTGTTCAGTCACCCGCTGATGAAGCGTTTTCTGAAAGGCGTGCGCAGACGCCGGCCGGTGACGTGTTCATTAGTCCCTTAGTGGGATCTAATGCTGGTTTGACGTGCACTGACTACAGCTCCGTTTGAGCCTTTGGATCAGACAGAACTGGAATTTCTGTCACTTAGACAGCCCTGCTGTTGGCCTTGACGTCAGCCAAACGCGTCAGCGATCTGTCTGCACTGTCTGTGGCTCCGTCCTGCCTTCAGATACGGGGAGACGGCAGTTCGGCTGCCTTACACCCCAATCCGGCTTTTACACCTAAAAGCATCACCAGTTCTTACAGATCCAGAGTCATAACACTGGATGGGTTTTTCCCTCCTCGGCATAATTCGGAGGAGGAAGCCAGATTTCATCTTCTCTGCTCTGTGCGCGTGCTTTCTTGCTATATGTCACGCGCACAGCTGCTCTGCGTCGTTCTCAGCGTTTATTTGTGCACTTTAGAGAATGCTCTATGGGTCTCCCTCTGTCTACCCAGCGGCTTTCACACTGGCTGTGTGAAGCTATTTCTCAAGCCTACACCTCCTCGGGTCTAGACCCTCCGGAGGGACTGAGAGCGCACTCCACCAGAGGAATTTCATCCTCTGCAGCTCTGCATGGAGGACTGTCAGTGCAGGATATCTGCACGGCTGCATCTTGGACCTCACCATGTTCATTTGTTCGTTTTTATCTGCGTGACGTGTCCAGCTCCTCCATGACTCATTCAGTTCTGAGTGCTCTGTCAGAGTGACGCTGTGATCTTCTGCTCCATCCTATCTAACGAATGGAGGAGTATTTATTCCTGTCACGCCTTCCAAGCCACCAGCCTCCTATTGAATTAGATGTCCCTGTTGTACATTCTAACTTAATTTTTTGTCTTTTCCTGATGCGTAAGTACGCATGCTGGGAGAATGGCTTATGTCATTATTGAATGGGATATTTGACCTCCTGTGGGTTTTTTTTTTTCGAACAAACCCAGTGAGGCGCTGACTATATCCTGCTTCGCCCTTTACCCAAAGTGACAGCCATTAAAGGGCGAAGCCTATACGAAATAGAACGTTGGTTACGTACCGTAACCCCAGATTCTATGAGTATAGGCGCAGCCCTTTAATGCCTGGCCCTCACTGGTTCCTGAATAACTGAAGAAAAATCATCTTTATTATTTGGGAGCCGTTCACCCTTTCTGAGGGTGTTTTATAGGGTGAGGCCCACAATGGGTGGGCGTGGACTAAAGGCTTCAGTGGCGCGCACTGGCGCGAGGGGATTCCCAAAGCGATAGCCATTAAAGGGCTGCGCCTATACTCATAGAATCTGGGGTTACGGTACGTAACCAACGTTTGTTTTATACAATAGAAAATCAGTGATGAAGACAGGTCAGTGGGCATTGTTATTGATTGATAATGAGGATATACTGGTTGAAATGTGTGTCAATAAAGTTATTTCAAAACTGCCAAACTGACGCCAAAACCGCCCAAAATATGTTCACTCGCCCAAAGGAATTTTTTACTGCAAAATCAGAATCCAAACTGCCCAATTTGCGAGAAACCGCCCAATCTAGCAACACTGAAAACATCACTGAGAGGAAGGGATTCCCCAGCTTTTACTCTGCCCCTCTGACGTCATTGTTGCAGTGGCTTCCCAGACTCCCTCTCCCCACAGCAGTACTAATAAACTCTTTAAAACTACTCCTGTGTTGTGGCTGAACTCCCGGGTCCCCAGGGGAGGTCCTTACACTGTGAGGGAATGCTGCATAAGACAGAAAATCAAGAGAAGTCCTTGGCTAACAAAGGGAATAATTCATGCTTGTAAAAAAATCTCTATAAATTGTGGATCAAAGAAAAAACTAAAGTGGAACAAAAATATAAAACTTATAAAAACAAATTAACTTCCATCATGAGAAGCAGCAAACAGCTAAAAATACATGAACACAGGAACAACATGAGGGAAACATGGAACACATTGAATAATTTAATTAGGCAAAGATCATCAAAGCCTCATACCCAGATTTCTTTAATAATGAGGAAGGTGAGGTTTATAATATGAACACAATGGTGAATAAATGTAATATTTTGTAAACGTCGGCCCTGAGTTGGCTGTTGGAATCTCAGACTATGGGAATGATAAAATTCACTCAGCTATAGAACAAAACACATCATCACTTTTCCTCTCTACTATTGTCATATTGGTTTCAATGTGGTGAAAAAGGTTGTGTATTTATGTTGTCTTTATGTTTGTCCAACCATTGTTTAATTAGTTTTATTTCACGAGCTCAATATATTTATCAATACAGTAGAAGATGTTGGTATCATATGCAAAGAGAATACATTTTATTTTATTATTTTATTTATTTATTTTAACCCCGTGTCCTGTCCGGCTGTGGAGCAAACAGTTGGCTGGGTCATTCCGGGGGGGTCTGGGGGCTCGGGTTCTGGGGTCGGCCATCTCTTGGTGGGGCCTGGGGTGGTCCCGGGGGCTCGGGTTCTGCTTGGCATGTTGCTGGCGGGGGGGCTGGTGTCTGTCCCGGTGCCTGGCCCTGGCTCTGGGGCCTTTAGTGTGCTGGTGGGCCTTGGTACCACCTAGCCATGTGGGGCTGGTTCCATCTGCGCTGGGGGGAGGAGTCTT
>SSNR01000028.1:58806-85393 GCA_006937965.1 Callopanchax toddi | reverse complement strand
TTTGCCTGGGTGTCTATGTAAGTTTGTAGTTTACTATGTGCGTGATTGAGGGAGGTATAGTTACCCTGCTGGGGTGGGGGACTCCGTGGGCTCCGTGGCGCTGTGTGGGGCTCCTGCTGTAGACCTGGATGGGTGGGCCGGCGATCTCTCTGCCCTGGGTGGTTTTTGGGGAACGGGGGTGCTTACTGCGGACAGCGGGGGAGCTGACTCCCTGGGAGGGCTTGTCCCCCCAGTCTTGCCTCCCCATCCCCAGATTTTTCCCTCCCTCTGCTCCGTCACGTCACCACACACACAGGGCTTTGGGTCACGGGTACGTCATGGGTGTGTAACACCATCTCTGCAGTCCTGTGGCCCAATTTTATTGCACAATTTAAACACTTCCACCCCAGACATTCTTACGTTATGCATCTAGGGTCTTTGGAGAAATTACACCCAGTAATACCCGGGCGGGAGGGAGGTCTAGCCGGCTAACCTCTCCTCCGGTGTCATTACCCATCTCAACGCATTTAGACACTTTGAGTCCAGGGCGGGGGATGGCGGGCCACCCCCCACTCTTTTTAGAAACATCTTACTGCAACACGCATCAACACCACATTGGAGCAGGCGGGGGGAGACTTGGGGTCTTCACACCCCCCTGTTCTCTGCTTGCTGCCTGGAGTGGAGCGGGCCGTCTGGTCGGGGTCTGCGGTGGGGGGCTGCTCGGCTGCAGCGGGGTGCGCGTTGGTCTGCTTATCCCCACTTCAGTAAGGGAGGGACCATCTTCAGGATTTCAGGGCCGGCTTCACCCTTAAGGCGCTGGTCCCTGGTCCTGAACATAGAGAGTGCATGGGGAGCGAGAGTGGGTGTACAGCGTCTATTGTGTGTCTTGGTATGATTGCAGGAATGTGTGTGTGCACGCATGAGGGAGGGAGAGTGATTGTGTCTGTGTGTGACTGTTTTTCTGTCAGGTTTTGTCCCCCCCCCCTCTCTTTCTGTGACATGCTAGACCCTCCTCGGCAGAGACTATCCTCCCTGGCTGCGCCTCGGCATTGGTGGTGCCTTTCTCCGCTGGCGTATTGGGGTGTCTTGGGGTCTGGGTCTGGGTGCTGGGGGCGTCTGCCTGCTCTTCTTCCTGTGGCTGCCTGGTGGGATCTGGGCCCCCGGGGGTGGTCGGGCCTCCGCTGGGGCTGGTTCGCTCCTGGGTCTCGGGTCTCTGGTTCCGGCTAGATCTACCCTGGATGGCCGGCTGCAGGTGGTGCCTGTGAGCTCCTAGCCGCGACCCCCCAGGGGCTCTAGCGCGACGACTGCCGTGGGGTGAGCCTCTGCGCCCTCTGGGGGAGAGTTTAGCGACTGCCCTGACAGCGATCTCCCTGGGGTGTCCGTGCCCTGGGTGGCCTCTGGACGTCTGGGGCCTGGACCTCCTCCGTGGGCCTTGGGGACGGGTCTGTGGCTCCTCTAACTTATTATTGAACGTTTCAATAGAGAAACCTCACATACACAAGCGCGCATATATACACACAGGTGATCACAAGATGTTCACATAAAGACGGACTCAGGTGTTTTCAGACACATTGACTGGGGCTGTGGTTGACACTGAACTCTCTTGAACTGGTGTATACGTATACATTTGAAGAATATCACAACTGTTGTGTATTCATATGCTGTTTGTTGCTGTTGTATCTTTTCTCCCTGTTTTGCTTGTTTGTGCATTATTTACAGGTCTAGAAGTGGACTCTTCACGTCTCTTGTTCTCTTCTTTTTCTGTTTACTTTCTCCCCCATCCCTCTTTCTGTACCCTTCCCTTCACTTTCAGGCTCCGTGTCCAATCAAACATAACAATATTCTAATAAAGATTTTGGGGGTTATATTTAAACAAAAATCAGGAGGAGTTTTATAGCAGTGGCTGTAACCTCTCACCTGAAACAGCAACACTGTTGGGCTTGTTTTTGGCACTCAGAGAATAAATTTTAGCACTTTTGATATATTGTTTATATAATTATTAAACAATGTTGGCCCCAGTACAGACCCCTGGGGAACCCCACAAGCAACTTCAGGTTTATCTGATGTATGCTGCCCCATTTTTACATCCTGACTCCTTCCAGTTAAATAACTTTTTATCCAATCCCCTGCCACCCCACGGATTCCATATTTTTCTATCTTGCTGAGTAAAATTGAGTGATCAATTGTATCAAAAAGCTTTATTCAAGTAAAGAAAGATTCTGACTGCAAATCTTTTATGATCTATTGCATTTGTGATTTCTTCAGTTGCTTTGATTATTGCCATTGACGTCAATCTTTTGGCTCTGAAAGCACTGGCCTTCGTTTATTATGTGGTGTTTTTAAGGAACTTTTCTAGTCGACAATTGTAAAGTTTTTCAAGGATTTTTGAGAAATGGGGTAACAAAGAAATTGGTCTATAATTTGTATAATGCTGCACATTGTTATTTTTGTAAAGTGGTAATATTTTGGCAGTTTTCATCTTTTATGGAAAGCGACCATAGTGAAATGATAAATTACAGATGTAAGTTAGCTGCTTTACATCTTTAAATCATAACTTGTTCATCCAGTCCAAATTGATGAATTAAACAAATCTTGTAGAATATAATACAACAATTTTCCTATATAAAAACATTCAATAAGCTACTACCAGAAAATGTACAAGTCTTTACACCTTGAGAAAGAGCTCATCATTTCAGCAGATATGGACATTTTATAATTCCAACAATCAGAACTGCTCGTAAAAGTTTGTGTGTCTGTGCATGGTGTGAAATCATGGAACAGTCTGGATACAAACCACAAGCAACGCCAAATTATTCATCAAATAAAAAAGTTACATAAACATAGGATATGGTCCAAATATACAGAGCAAGGGTCTTAAATGTGCACCAATAGTATGTTACTTGTGCTTAATGTGCTCACTACATTTTTGTTACTCAGATTAATTATTCATTATCTTTATAGATTAGTGTAGATTAGTATAAAGTAGATTAGAATAGAAAAAAACATTTATTGTTGCTCTATGAGGAAATGTACCTATACCAAATAGTTATTGTTGGCTTTCAACATTATAAATAGAGTCATTAGGATTTTGATAGGTTAAATTGTGAACTTCATATTGTTACTGAGATGTATGATGTACTTTGCTCATTTAAAGAGTATAGAAGGAAAGCATGTAGTAGGAAATAGGGGTGGGATTAAAGAAGCTCTCTCCTTCCCACTCCCTTTCAGACAGCTGTAATTATATTAATTGTTTTGTTTGGGAAATGCTTCAACACTGTGTGTGCAGTGATTGTTTTGTTGTTCATGTCTGTCTGAAATAAATCATTCATCATCACTGACTGTGGAGACTGACTGAGTGACTTTGTGTTTGGAGTTTTGCTGTAAAGTGATGTAAATCCTGGATCAGTGGATCCCTGCTGGGCTGCTCTGTTGTCTGCAGGCTCTAAAGTTCAGAGCAGGATCAGAACCAGCTGAGCAGCTCAGACCTCGGAGCAGTTCCTTGACCTCTGTTTGGACTCTGTGTTCCCTGCAGGCTTCCAGCAGCTAGTCTGGATAAAGGTTTTGTGTTACTTGACACACACTCACACACACACATTATGCTAATGTAGCTTTTGCTGTGATTGTTGTTGTTGTTTATAAGCACTTAGGCTGAATTCTATGTAAATGATGCAAACACTCATCTGTCTTTGTTGTCCTGGTGAGACGGGCCTATAGGAGAAGGTCAGCACGCTGCTCACTACAAAACAGACAGTTGTTTCATTATGGAGGAGGGAGCACTTCCAGAGCAGGTGATAATAGTCTTGACCTTCCTGGGTGGTTCTGTTTGGGTTCTGCTAACGGCACTAATTGCTGCTGTGGAGGCCACATTACGTAAATCATCACATCAGGCTGAATGAGGAGGGTTCTCTGCTCAGACTTCAGTTTACATTCAAACAGAGAGGTGGATGTTAACTCTTTAAAAGACATTCCCTGAAATTCATGGACATTTACAGACTCAGATTCAACAGTAGTGTTACAGGGGGACATTTTTTTTACTTGTGTTTATTGATTAATTTTAGTTTTAAAATATTTTTTAGTTTAATATTTTAAAAACACATGGTACATTTGTCAAAATGTTTAATTTACTATATGTAACCAGGTGAATAAAGTTGGTTCCTGTAAAAATATCCAGTATGAACCTATTTGCTTTTATTTCTCTTTCTGGTTGTAGTACTTTTCTATGTCACAGGGTGGTTCTATTCCCACATGCAGAGGTAACAAATGCTATAAAAGGCTAAAGCATCATGGTATGTGTTTTTGCGTGATTTCGTTTGGAAAAGACGAGAAAAGAGGACATTATTTTCCTGGGCACGTTGGAGTAAGTCAAGGTTGTAAGCCACATGATGAGCAAATACTTGGTAATCCTGGTAAGAATTGTTGTTTATGGACCATTTACCCTGTGATTTAGCTAATGTGAAGATGCTAACAATGTAATGTTTCTGGGTTTTTTGCCCTCTTGTAGAGGAGCCACTGCCGTTTTGTGCTATATTTATAGAATGTTAGAAATTTGTTTTTTTATCTGGTTCTGCAAGAAGCTCATGTTCAAGATTTCAAGATTTATTTCGAACATGTATGTCATACAAAGAAAAGAAAACAAATAAATACTGTAGTAATAATAAAAATAATAATAGTAATTCATAAAGTGCAAGAATAATGAAAAATGAAAGTGTTCGAAAAGGAAGTAGGTTGAATCAAAAGCTTACAGTATATGGTCCTACTCCTTTTTGCACAATTCAACAAGTCCACCTGAGTCCTCCTGTGCAGTTACACTAGCACAGACTCATTTAACAACTAGGAACAAGTATTTACACCTGAATACATGTACACTCTTATATACACTGATATGTACAAGAACCAAAAAACAACTCTAACACACATTCATTCCTAAACAATGGATCTACATTCACACATCCATCCATCCATATACATAAACACCAACATAGATTCACCTAAGTATTTAAAACCCATAACTTCACCTACACATATCACATAAATACACCTATATACATAAATACACAACTTTTAACCACAGATGGAGCTAACATGATTATGCTTTCACTGCCTGCATGTAGTTAGTGAAAATAACATTTCTGTACTGTTTTTGAACCGTCTCATGTTTGGACTTTGTTTTATCACTGGACTCAGTCCATTCCATAACTTTACTCCTGCTACTGAAATAAACAGACTCCTCAGTGTGGTTCTGACTGCAGGCTGTTTGTAGTGAAACTCTCCTCTAAACTGATCTCCTCCGTCTCTACTGAGAAACAGGTTCTGAATATTATCAGGGAGGAGACTCTTTGTTACTTTGAACATCATTGTTGCTGTTTGAAACTGGACCAGATCTGAGAATTTGAAATTTTTTGAGTTTAGAAAAGAGGATTTGTGTGATCTCAGTAACCAGTATTGTGAATTATTCTTATAGCTCTTTTCTGCAATATAGTTATCGATGCTAATGTACTTTTTATTACCCCATACTTCAACACAGTAGTTAAGGTATGGCAGAATCAGAGAGGAGTAAAGAATACGGAGTGAACTGTAGTTCAGAATGTGTTTGACTCTATTCAGGACTGAGATAGTTGTGTTTTCCCATGAGGTTTCCAGCTGATTTTATCATCCATAATTACACCCAGGAACTTGATTTCATTCACTCTCTCAATCTCAACACCATCCACCAAGACTTTAATACAACTGCAACTTTTGTTTTTTCCAAAAAGCATGAATTTGGTTTTATTAATGTTAATTTATTGAAATCAAACCAATTTTTTAATTGACACAATTCTGAGTTGATATTTTTTTGCAGCTCTTGTAGGTTTCCTCTGAGCATGTTAACGTTGTTGCTACGACTTTTTCAGAACTGTCAAACCAGTGCCCTAAGTGAAGCTCTAAAAGACTTTTATATTTCCAATTTTTGAACTTTATTTTGTAATTTGGACTTGGAGAATTTTTCTTTTTTGTTCTTCCTCATTTTGAGAATTAAAGAACCCCTTCATTTATAAATGTTACTTCATTTATAAATGTTACTACTTAATGTAAGTACTTTTCAACTTTTTATAAATTTGGTTACTTTTTGAAAAGCTTCTCATTTTTAAATTCATTATATTTACCATTTAAAAACATTTACTTTTAACCTTTTTAATACATTTTATAAAACTTTTTTCTTCACTTTTGAAAAAAAAAATTCTTACTGTTTACAAACATTTGCAAATTTTTACATTTTAATTATAATTTTAAAAAACTCACATTTTATTAAACTTTCTAAAGTCCTTGTTTGTTTTTCCACTTTTATTTTAAAATAATTTAAATAAACTTTTTAAAGCATTTATATTTTAAAAACTTTAAAATAATTATTACACTGCAAAAACTGATATCTAAGAAAGTAAAATAGCCTTGTTTTTAGACAGTTTGTCTTATTTTTGTCTATAAAGAAAATATATTCTTACAGCCCTACTTGAAATAGGCCAAATATTCTTAAATATGGTCAAATTTTCTAGATTTGAGCAAAAAAAAAATCTGCCAATGGGGTAAACTAAATTTGCTTTGCTAGATTCCTTAAAAAATAGCTAAATTTTTTGCATTTAGAACAATTCGCTAGTTTTAAGGAATCTAGCCAAGCAAATTTTGCTTACCCCATTGGCAGATTTTTATTTATTTATTTGCTCAAATCTGGAAAATTTGACCACATCTAAGAAGATTTGGCCTATTTCAAGTAGGGTTGTAAGAATATACTTTCTTTTTAGACAAAAATAAGACAAAATGTCTAAAAACAAGGCTATTTTACTTTCTTAGAAAGCAGTTTTTGCATTGTACTTTTTCATTACTATTCAAAAATGTATTTTTGTATTTTTTTTTAAGTTTCAGGTTTAGTCTGCAAATCAAAACAGGCACCAAATATGGTGACGTAGAGGAGTAGAGATGGATAGATACTTTATTAATCCATTGATCCACTACAGGAACTAATCTTGTGAGAGGCACCCAGCTGCAGACAAGATGGCGACAGCCACCTCTGTGCCAGACGTTGTTCTTCTTTAAGGGTCAGGAAACAAGTTATTCATCAAAATAATAATAATAATAATAATAATAATAATAATAATAATAATAATAAAATATTTATTATACATGAAGTTAGTTCACAAAGGCTGGTGACCCCTGCTGTAGGTTTCACTGCGCTCATTCGGTTGTGCTCATTCGGTTGTGCTGTATCATTGTGCTGTTTAATCCCCAGTGGACCTGTAACGTTGAGCTGTTCTGGAACCAGGACCAGTCGCGGTCTGAGCTGCTTCCTGTTGCTGCCGCCTTGACCAGAAGCCTGTGCCCTCTGTTGGTTTTGTCATGTAATGACCTAAAAAATAAGACGAGCCCCCATTTTTCAAAAATGTTTTAAATGAAAAAACCATTGTCTTATATTTGGGTCAATACGGTAATTTTAAACTCCTCATTGCAGCAGGGCTTCCAGTGGACGTGGCGCTGGGCCTCCTGCAGCAGAGGCACCTCAGTTTGTGGTGTTTCATGTCTTGTGTTCTTTGGTTTTCTGCACTGTGTGTTTAATGTGTGTTACACAGGTGAGCCGTGGAGGTGCCGCTGCTCCAACTGGCCCTAGCCCTCTGGTTGAGTCAAGGTGAAAACCTGCAGGCAAGCAACATTAGTCTGAACATTTGATAGGTTTATGGGAAGTTTGTCAATGTCCCACCTGTTTTCAGACATTGCATGATGACTTGCGCCAAGGAAAAATACCTTTCAACAGAATGTACCTGTGGCAGAACCCACTGTCCTCTTTGTCTTTAAGAAACGACACTTGAAGCTGAGGACACCAAATTTACGTGACCAGTGGGTATATGAATATATCATCGTGTGTGTTTCTATATCAGTTCAGATTTTTGCCTGTTTCATCAGATCTTTCAGCCACTGAGGGCCAATGAGGCAACTGGAGTCGGAGCCAGGATCAAACAAAGGGAGATACACCTGTCAGATTTCGTGTTTGACGTTATGCTTCCAGATGTAAGACGGTCTATCTGGTTTGTCAAATTAGAGTCATTTATTTGTAGATTGTGGTCGACATTTCAGTCCTATGGAATGTAGAAAACTATGCCGGACTCCACAGCTCTAGATACATTTTTGCTAATTGTCCTAATCTTCCAATCAGAAATCAAACATCTATTCTTGTTTACATTCAGCCTATTTGTTGTTGTAGACCATATTAATAAACTGAATGAATAAGCTTAAATGGTGATGTCCGGTATGAGCAGCATCTACTGCTGTGGACTCGTGTGGTTCTCTTCCTGCAGACATTGTTGCAGTAATGAAGCTCTCTCCCTTGGGATTAATAAAATTCCTCTTATCTAAGTACCAACATGACAAGGGCTATTTGCCTGTTCAAAGCAAGAAAATGGAGCTGATTTGATTTTCATTATTGGACATAACAAACGGCCTCTAGTATCTCAGAGATGGGCATTCGCTGGTGAATTAATGCCACGTGTGTCTCTAGTATTAATCTTCTCGGAGGCACTCGGACTCTGACGGACTGAGGATGAAGCAGCCGTGTGTTCCCTGCTCATAACTGCAGGGTTAATGGGGAGAAAGAGGTCGCTTCTCTGCATGCTGAATGAAAGGAACGCCACTGTGCCGTCTCTCCACGTCATCAGAATTCCTCAATGATCCTAAATATTTACAATAAATTGCAATTATGAATGTAAATTTTAAATGAATGTGTGAAATAAAACCAAATAAGGTGTAATGTTCTATGTTCAAGTATCAATTTCAGAGAGCCAGGTGGTCCAATTTACACACTTCAGACATCTAAAAGCCACTTTAAATTCACATTCAATAAAAAAGAAACAAAGGACAAAAGTCTGAGAGACGTTAAATAATGGAAAACATGCTGCTGAACAAAATGTCACAATTATATTTCCACTTGAATCATTTGCCAAAATGTAGGTTTAACCCCTGGAGTTTAACTTCCTCCTAAAAAGGAGCTGCCCAACAACACGTGTACACACACACACACACACACACACGCACCACTAATGGGTAGATGTGATGGTGGAGAGTCTGTTGATGTTCAGCAGGCTGTGCCTGGTCTTGGTGGACCCTCGCTGGGTGTTGAGGGGGGACCTTGGGTGCTGGGTCACATGGCTGTAGACTGTCCTCACAGGTGGTGCCTGCATGTTAGACTTGGGGGTTACCGGCTTTTGTGGACCTCCTCTAGCCGGGGTCTGGTGTTCCTTTGCTCCCCTGCTGACTCCCCCCATCCCCTGGACTCATGGTGTGGCGTTCTCCTGGGCTTGCTGTCTGTCTGCTTGCAGCTGCATGGCCTCCTATAGCGCTCGTGGTGTCCTCTGGTGCTTGGGGACTGGGGTGGTGAGGAGGTAACACTTTCTTGTCCCTAAACCTCATTTACAAACCTCTCCTGGTGACAAATCCACACTTTCTCAAACACACAGAGGTATCGATAAATGTTCAGTTGAAACAAAACAAATGGTCTCATAAATGAGCTAATTATCAATTAGTTCCTAAAAGAGTACTTTTGTTCTTTGCTAAAAATGTTTTTTTAGTTCTTAAAAATGTTTCTTATTTAAAAACCCAAATTTGCTGCATATTTGTCACTCTAACAAGCCATGATTATTTGCTCCAGTCAGAGGACTACTCCTGTTTCTAGAGATATGCTTTGAGTGATGTCGCTGGTGGGTGTGGTCCTTATTATAGATCTGATAGAATGGCCCATCATAATGCTCCGTCTAATAAGCCCAGATGTTTGATGTGTCCAAATTTAGCCAAAACAAGGAATGAGACTATAATCAACCCAAACAAAGACATTTAACTTCAGGCTTCTCTTTGTTTACAGAATGAATTCACCTTTCAATCTTTCTTTTTTCTTATAAATTAAAAAACCTCATAATACCATCAATACAACACCACTGCCAAATCCTAAATGTGTCAAAATGCATGAAAACACAAACAGACATTGAATCTTTGGCAGAAAGTCATTCACTGGTTCAATGCTATAAAATACCAAACTTCCACAGAACATTATGTAATCTGAGTTCTGATGCACCTTCTTTATTGCCTACAGGTGAGGTGGTGCTAACTCAGGAGGAAACCCAGTTATCTAACAGCTGCAGGGCTGGGGGAGTGATGAAGAGGAAGATTAAATCTGGCTGTTGATCTATAGTTCTTTGTTATGATCAGGAACCCCCGACATATGACATCTGGACCAAGAAGAAAAGAACCATCTGTGGTTGGATTTGCAGTACATTTGTAGATCAGTGGACACTGTTGTGTCTTTTATTTATATTTATAAAAATATATCCTGTGTGTGCATAGGATTTACCCTTACACACACTTACCCACATAGCAGAGGGGTCTGGGACAGATCTGGCAATGGTGTCACTGATTATCTGATGGCATACCGGATCTGGCCCGGTTGTGGTTTGGTACATCTGGCCCAGATTGGACATTGCCAGACCTGGCCCAAAACAACACTGGTCTGAACAGAAGCTCATTTTAACTGTGACATCATCATTAATTATTAGAAAAGTAGCAGTAGTGATCGCGGATACAAGCGGCCGAAATGAGTTTTCTCCGCAGGGTGGCCGGACTCAGCCTTAGAGATAGGGTGAGGAGCTCGGACATCCGGGAGAGACTCGGAGTAGAACCGCTGCTCCTCCATGTTGAAAGGAGCCAGCTGAGGTGGTTCGGGCATCTTGTTAGGATGCCCCCTGGACGCCTCCCTCGGGAGGTGTTTCAGGCATGTCTTGCCGGCAGGAGGCCCCCGGGTCGACCCAGGACACGCTGGAGAAAATATATCTCTGGTTTGGCCCTGGAGCGCCTTGGGATCCTGCCGGAGGAGCTGGTAGAAGTGGCTGGGGAGAGGACCGTCTGGAGCTCACTAATTGGGATGCTGCCCCCGCGACCCGGACCCGGATAAGCGGAAGAATACGAGATGAGACGTTTGTTCATGTTCTTAGCGTTTGGTTTTTAGTCTTTAATGAGTTGAACTTAAAGTAGTGTGCTGTGTGTGGAATTCTTTTTCACCCCCCATTAATAAAACACTCGGGTTTGGGTCGGACTCAGGTCCAGTGTTTATGATCATGTAGGGCCGGTTCAGGCTTCACGTCCTTCATGTCATTTTAGGTTCGGGTTAAATTTTTAGGACAAAAAGACATTTTGCATGGTTGGATCTTAATGTTCCAAGTAGACATGTGACAAGAAGAGATGGGTTTCAGACAAAAACATTTTTGAGCAGCAATTTATTGAAAAGCACTTAATCTGATACATGTTTTGCAGCTGATCGACAGTTTAGGACCACGTGTCTTAATTTTCTGTCAGGTGGTCACACTGTTATGATGTTCTGATGGCGAAGGCAAAAAACCTCAAGCTTTTTGAACGTGGTCGGGTTGTTGAACTGCAGCAGAGTCCCTTTTGCCATGGAGCTTGTTCTTTAAGTCAAGATTCAAATCTCATGACTGTTACGACCTCCTAGTCTAGGAGTGGATAAGGAGGCCAACACAAAACAATGAGGTTCAAAGCAGAATTATATTTATTATTATTAGCAAAACAAGACAGGAGGAGGAACTGGAACGCAAAAAAACCCGGCGAACAGGAATAAATAACTTAAAATCCTCTATAGTTTAAACAATAAATACTAAAATATATAAATACAATAAAAGTCTGGATAAAATAGTTGGAGGTTTAAAACTAGACATAATGAGACAAAGCTAAAACTGTGGAAACCAAAATCACTTTGTCAGTTTAGTTAAAACGCTTTAAACTGCCACAAGCTCTCTCTGAACACAAAAACACCCAGGGGACAGCAGAACCCGACTGGCTGGCGTGTCTTTTAAGCTGTGCTTGATTATGGATTGGATCCAGCCGCGCAGCTCTCCGACGTGCTTCTGGCTGGAGCGAGAGAGAGGAGGTCATCAGGGCACCGGCGCTGTCCGAGGTGCTGGACCGTAACAATGACCATACAGTAAGTGAGAGTTGGAACACAGATGGGTTAATAAATCCAGACTTTTGGCTCAACTCCCTCTTCACCACAACAGACCAGAGCAACACCCTCATCCTGTAGCCATGCAGTTCATCTCCCACTCCACCCATCCATCACTATGGAACAATACATTAAGTTACTTAAACTTCTCCACTAAAGGCAGGAACTCCTCCCCAACCCACAGGAAGCATTACCCCTCTTTTAAGTCAAGAACCAGTCTCAGATTTAGAGGAGCAGACTCTCAGCCCAGCCACCTCATAATCAGGTGTACACCATCTTACTGAAGGTCTTGAGCTGAAGACACCAACAGGACCACGTCATCTGCAAAATGCAAAAATGAGATTCAAACCCAGACACCCTCCTCGACAGGACTCCTCCTTTAAATCCTGTCTGTGACACCACAAACTGGATTAGAAACCAGGAGCAGACCAGATTAGATCTATTGCTTTTATAAACCTTCAAACATACAGTATTCTTGTACTTTGTCAAATATTCAAACATTTGGAAGCTTTTCCTGAAATCTGAACCTCAGTTTGGCTCCTTTAGCTCAGTGAATTCTCATGTAAAGTTAATAGTACTAATTAACATTCTGTGTCTACTGACCTTAAAGCGTATCAGAATGCTTCACTCATTTTTTTTGTTTAATTTTTCTTTTAAATGGTGTAATGCACTTTGCATGTTAAGTGCACCAGGCACAGCAGTTTCTCTGAAAACGAATGCAATTAATAGCCCTCCAATTCCTCCCATTTCCATGCATTTCACAGTTCAGCGTATCCATCTGTGTGAACTGCCTCGGGTCTCATTATATGAATAAATATGATGGATCTGTGCTGACTTTAACCCTCAGTCTCAGAGACCAGGTGACACACACAGGCTCTAAACATCAGGGTCAAAGACTTTGTTGTAAAACATGTTTAATCAAGTAAAACCAATTACAAGTGAAAGGCCAGCAGAACAAAGCGGAGCAGCGAGTCTCAGATACACTGCTGGCATTTGAGAAAATGTTAAACAACCGCACCATTTCAGGTCTGCTGGTGTCAATTAAACCACCAAAGGCTCCAAACAGGGATGTGCTCTTCAAAATCTACGGGAAGTCAAAAAACATGCCAGTGAAAGATCGTTTTATGTAAGTGAGAAGGCTCGGTATTAAACACACATCCCTGTGACTTCTGTTCTGTTCTTCACTAAACTTAAATCTGTGAAATTTCTTCTACAGATCAGATCAGATGGTGTTTCCTTAAGTTGATGTGTCAGGTTGAAGGCTGAGCGGCTCGGAGCCAGAGGACGACCGTCCTGTCTGGTTGTCCCGGTGACGTAAACCCAACGCCTTCAGGTCAACATGTGAGACGTCAGACTAATAAACCTGGTTTCACTTCATTCATCTCACTACATGGATACTGACTCAAAGCAATACCTCTAATAATAATGCAGGGAATTTCATATAAATGTACATTTTTCATGCATTCAGAAAATCTGCTGCTTACCATATTGGTCCAAATATGAGGCAGTATTTATTTCTTCTAAACACATCCTTAAAAAATGGGTTTTTCTTAGAATTTCATATGTTCATAACAAGCGTAATGAAGTGACCCTCAACAACTGACTGGATGCTGCTGTCAGTCACTCAACACTCACTCACAGCCTGAGTTTAGCTGCACACATACAGTGAGGAGCAGTTCAGCAGTTGGGAAGTGAATCAGCAACTGAGGAAAAGTCATGAAGCCACATTTAAGCTCATGGTGATCAACGCAGTGGAGTCAGGAATCGGCTCTTCAGCAGTCATGAAATACGACGTGTCAGAGTTTAATGGTAGATGGAGAGACCAGAAAGAAAGACTAAATATACTAACAGTCACCAAAAAACCTACCTGTGGTCCTAAAACCAGCTGCACTGGAGAACTGAGAGGTGAGTCTGTATAGAGGACTGGCAATAAATATAGTGATATAATATATTGATATAATAATGTGTCAAATATTGCATACAAAAATTTTTTTTGTTTATTTTATTTTAAATAACTTAATTGATGTGTGACATAAATTAACATTTATCATTTTCAACAGTAGAAATTTAACATTAAGCATCCTGGGATCAAAGCTCCTGCCTCAGTCTACCACCTGATACTGTCACGTATTGGTTTGAGGCAGGACCTAAGTACAGGAAGACAGAGGCAGGAACAGGAGGATGAAGGTAAAAGGCTTTTTATTAATGGTCAAACAGGAACAGGACACGGGGAGGAACAGGGGACAATGACAGGCGGAACCAACAATGAGTGACTGAGGAGAACTTCTAGGGAGGTGATCAGGCAAACAAGGGGCAGCTGTGGTGAGTAATCACTGCTGAATGAAGAAACCTGTGGGAGGAGTGGTGCAGGGGACAGGAGGAACAGAGGAAAAAACCAAAAACTATAGAGACTAAAGGGGACGGAACAGAGGGACACAGGGGGAAAAAGGACAAATACCTAATTACAGGACACACACAGGAGCATGGGACATGACAGATCCACAATGGCTGTGTCCGAATTCAGGGGTAGGATGCTTATGAGGACGCATTTCGAGACCAATGACATCACAGCGCCGCAGCGAGTGCTGCCCGAATTCGAAGGATACTCATTCATGCGTCCTCAAATGCGTCCTCGCTCCACCCCAATTTAGAGGACGGGTCTGGTGCAGTGTTGCCAGATTGGAAATGTTAAAGTATCGTACCAGGATCTTAAAATTATCGTATTTTAAGAAAAATTATCGTACATTACTAAGTTACAGCCTTAACCCAGGTTTTAATATCAGTATATCAAACACTGTGCAAAATTATAATCTTTAAAGTAGTTTTAGCTTTAAATAATCTTAACACAATGATTTAAACAAGCATCTCTTACACAAATTCCACACCACAAAGGGCTCAAATTATCGTATTTATGGAATTATTGATCGTACAGAGTGCTAAATTATCCTACAAATACGATAATTATCGTACACCTGGCAACACTGGTCTGGTGTATCCTCGCTGGCCAAGGCTATCCCAGGATGCTTTGCGTGCCAGCCGTTGGATTCTACTGATTCATCAATTTTGCAGCAGTAGCAGAAAAACCAGTGAGCAGTTCAGTTTAAAATGTCAGTTTCTCAAAAGATTATAAAAAGCTTGTGTTTAGGAATGTTTTGCTTATCTTTATATGAAGTTTAATAATAAAAATCTCCACAAAAGAGGTTGAATGTTTAATTTTTCATGTAATTTAAGACAAGAAATCAATGTAAGCTAGCTTGAATGTTTTAAATGAAAGTTTAGGAAATAAGTCGCCATAAAAGAGCTTAAAGTGTTTCTTTAGATCCATTTTATTAGCTTTAGCCAGTCTGTCGGTGCTGTCTCGGTTGCTAAGCGACTGGACTGAGGGGCGGGGATAAGTATGAGGCTAGACCGTCTGAATTCAGAGCCGTTTATTTCCGGTCTTAGCGGTCGAGCAAGGACCCAACGTAGGTAGACCAGCAAGTCCACGTCCTCATGAGCATCCTACCCCTGAATCCGAACACAGCCAATGCATCAGAGCCCTCATGTTCCTCCTGCAGGTGACAGGTCCTCAGGTGGATGAGCCTATAAACTGGGCTGGCCCTGTTAACACAACACGTTCAAGGTCTTCAGATCCACTCTGTCTCACCCTGCTTCTATGACTGATTTGCCATGGGAGACCCTACCAGAGGCAAAATGTGCCCTGGATTACAGCTCCTACCACGGCAAGGTGAAGGAGGAGGTTGTTTAGATGTCAACACAAGTTACCAAATAAAGTCAGTGTACCGATAAAAGGTTGAACCTAATTTATTAACGTGACTAAACGGGAAAAGGCTTTTTAATGTCCTCTATTAATGCCATGGGTCAGACTGGAACGCTTAGTAAAGATTTAGTTACACAAATAAAAATAAAAAAACATTTAAATTATGGTGATTAGAAACTAATCAAAACAGCAATTAATAATAATTGATGTATTGTCCCTTACTAATAATCAATAGGACAATCATCCAAAAAGATTTAAGTTGTCATCTTGATCTGACAGTTGCTATTCTTTCCTCGTTTCTACAAACTTTGACAACTTCCCGACTCGGAGCGATGGATGTGTGCAGCTGAAGGCAGCAGCCTCCATTCTGCTGATTGACAGCAGAGCAGATGAGAGCTGAGTGCCGGTGCAGCAGCAGGGGGCGTACAGAGACAAAACGGGCCACGTGGTGAGAACCTTTGCTTTCAAAGGCTTTTGTTGGAAGTGCTCAAGGTCAAAGACCCCGTTAAACACAGACTGTGAAGTCAAAAGAAGCAGGGAAACCATAAAAAGGGAAGGGAACACTAAAGGGGGTTTGGAAATAAAAGTCAATGTAAAATTCATTAGAATCCCATTAAAAACCAATAAAGCAATTTCCAAGTGTCTCAAAGAAAAAAAGCAGCTGAGTAATTGGTTGAATAAATGTTGTCGGTGTTCGTTAATGAGCAGATAAATGTTCCTGAATGACTCAAAGTCCACGTTTAATAAGCCACGTCTATTAAAATCAAAGACTGGATCACAGAGTGTCTCACTGGGTCAGGTTGGGTCAAACGACACCTCGTGGTGTCCCTATGTGTCCTACATGACTGTCCTCCAGTTCTGTTCAGAATGTTGAGAAAAAAAAAACAGAAAGCAGAGATTCTTTTCACTCAACTGATTCAATCACCTCTGTTCAGTACAAAACGTGTCACCATCTGATTTCATAAACTGATTTTTATTATTGTTCTGTTCACAGGGAGGAAGGATATTGCATTTTCTGTCCTTGGATTAGTGAAACGTGGTGCTTAGAGACCGAGGTGTGATGTGATCACATTCTTTTCACACACAGAAAACTGAAAATGAACCAAATCCAGGAGGGAACTGTCAGTCTGCTGACTGTCTGGAGGCGGGGCTACCAGGAGTACCTCCTCTCTCTGAGACCTTTATCAACTATTTGAACTCTTCAGTGTTTTATGAGTTGGAGCTGATGAATCCAATTATCTACTCAAACATCAATGAATTGACAGACTTTATTGATCGTCCTCATGAGACCTGATGTGTGTGTGTGTGTGTGTGTGTGTGTGTGTGTGTGTGTGTGTGTGTGTGTGTGCTCTCCCTCATCTCAGAGTGCAACACAAACTGGACTATAGGAGGGTGTTTTCTCGAACATGTGGTCGTTGTGTAGGATGGAGGTCGGATCACGACCACACTATGAACAAATGGCTGTGGAGTTAATTTGGAACCTAGACCACCTCCTCCAGCAGGTCCCAGTATGGTTCTTTAGCTCCATCCTAGAATGGTCACTGTGCACCGAGATAAATCAATATTAACTCCAGGAAGAGTAGCTGTAAGACAAGACATGTTTTATTAGATGCTACGTTCCTGATTTCAAACAGAATGTCGAGGTGCACGGTCCTCAGTCTCATCTCTGCTTGTTGAAGATGTGGTTCTGTTGGCGTCTAGCCATGACCTTCAGTGTGCACTGGGTGTGTTCGCAGCCCAATGGGAAGCAGCCAGGATCATGTTCCAAGTCTGAGGTCATGGTTCTCAACAGGAAGAAGGTGGAATGCTCCCTCTGGGTTAGAAGTGAGTCTCTGCCTCAGTGGGAGGAGTGGTTTGTTGTTTAGTGGTGATATGATGTATACTGATGGATCAGGGCTTTGTCTGCACTAATAAGGAAAGGAAAAGGGAAATTAGTGGCCACATACATACTGTATATACTTCTGAACAAAGCAGAGGGCAGCCATTTTAATGGTACCCAGGAGGCAGTTAGAGGTTCAGTATCTTGCCTAAGTAGGCAATACTTCAACACATGGCTGGGCCAGTCCCAAAGTCCAAAAGGTCCCCAGTCCAAAAGTCTACATTCCAGTGCTCACCTGTAGTAGTGTGGGTTGGATCATGACTGAAAGAATGAAATCTTGAACTTAAGCAGCTGAAAAGATCTTAGACGGCTGAGCTCAGCCTTAAATTAGACTTCAGAGAGAGGCTGCTGCTCCTCCTCAGAAATGGATTCTATTTGTTTTTGTTCTAAGGATGGCCTCTCCTGTAATGATTCAGTTCCATCCGAGTCAGACCCAGAACGAGACACACCCAGGGGTATAAAAGTTCAAAACAGTCTTTATTAATGGAGATGTTACGGGTGGTTGTCAGGAGGAGAATTCCAGTCTGCCCCGCTTTGCTGTTCAGCACCATGGACAGCGGCATGCTGGGATCTCTCAGCTGCTGCAACCCACAGCTGTTCCTAGTTTAGACTCATCAGGGCTCATCAGAACTAGTTTAAAAGGCGGAGGCTGTCACAATAGTTTGGGACTCAGAGCGGTCCTGACTTCCCCTCAGTTGGCCGTGGATTCACAGAGGTATAGGCGGATTAAGATCAATATTGGTGTTCTTAGTAGAACTGTTTCGTAGTGTGCATGATTCTGCAGCTCTCTTAAAGAGTTTTTCCGTTTGTCGTTTTTGAATAATCACCTGCATCCTCCATAGTAGAGTGTCTTTAGTTTAGTTTTAGTAGTATTTTGTATTAAAATAGTGATTTAAGTATTTTATTCTGGGTTGCAGAGTTTTCTCCCCAGCGTTTTGTGTTTGTTTGTCCTCCCCTTTTAGTTGAAGAGGGTTTTCAGCAGTGCCTCTTCCTGCTTGTGGTTTTCTGCGGAGTGGAAAATAAAACAACTTTGTTAAACCGTAACCCTTGTCTCTGGAGCACTTTTTGTTAGACCCCCGTGTTTTTCTCGTAGACTATCTGAGGGGTCGTAACAGGAGGTGAATACTGATGGACGTGGAGCGTAGGAGCAGAAGACAGGATGAACCATGGAGGAGTTCAGGAAGATAAAGAAACTGCAACAATGAATGAGTAATGACGCTGTAAGTCCAAGAGCCAAGTCTCACCACTGGCAGGGGAGGTAGGGCAGAGTCCAAAATCCAAAAATGGTGGTCAAACAAGTGGTCCAAGTCAGCAACTTGACAGGTAGGGTTAATCCAATAACCACAAGGCAGTGATTGGTGTCAGGAAAGGAGGTCAAACCAGAGGGGATGGGAGAGTAGGGATAAAGCAGAGGCCATGAGCGTAGTTTTGGCATGGACGGAGGTGATGTGTCCCCACCAATACCCAGCAATCACTGAATTGTCCCCACCAATAAATCAATCCAAGGGTGCAGAAATAGCTCTGCATCCCCACCAGTAATACTTGCAGCCCAGCACCAGCGCGCCGTCTGCGGACTGTCCTGTGTCCAGAGTAAGGAGGCATATGTGTCTGGATCAACTGGCATGAGCCCCTCGCAGCCTGTGCTGAGCTGCTTACACCGATGGCACCTGCTCTGGTCTGGATGAGGACTGGCTATCGGGCATTTTCCTAGTGATGGTAACTTTGGGCTGGTCCTCAGACAGGGACCAAGACAGATCGCATTAATCTGCACTTCCTGTTTTGGTGAAAACTTTCCCCCACACATCCTGTCCTGGTCCCCACCAATGTCAAGCTTATATCTATGCCATTGGTAGAGGCAATGGTTGGAGAACAGGAACTTGGGTCAGGCACAGGAATCAGGAGGTGAATTGCTCAAAAGGCTGTAACTGGTAACAAACAATCTCACACTGAGAGATTCCAGAGAAGCTGCTTCAATAGGAGGCAGAACATCTGAAGGCAATAATCAAATCAATGGGTGAGGGAGGGAACAAATGGTAAATGGCCTGTTCTAGTATACGTAGTGCTTATCTAAGTCCAAGGACTCCCAAAGTGCTTCACACTACATTAGACATTCACACACTGATGACAGTGAGCTACATTGTAGCCAAAGATGTCCTGGAGCAGACTGTCAGAGGCTGGAGTCACCACACACACACACACCCACACACACACACACACACACACACACACACACACACACACACACACACACACACACACACACACACACACACACACACACACACAAACGTGGTAGCGAGTTGGAACAGCTGAGAAGTCTTGTCTCTTCAAGGGATGCAAGAGAACTGACGTGTCTCAGGAAGTGGACGGACTTAAGATGGAGTCACGTCTCGATGTGGGCCAATGGCAAGTCATGTGACTCAGATTTTTAAAACCATATTTCCTGAATAAGTAAATATGGAATAATATTGATTTTTAACCTTAGCAAGGTAGAAATGTAGAAAACCAGATGATTTAAGGTTGATATAAAATTATCCTGAAACAGGCGGAACACATTAACGTTTGAATGTGTTAGTGCAACGTCCTTGGACTGGAACACTGTGAAACACTTCAAATGTAAACAAGATTAGACCAGCAGTGTCAAAAGAAAGGGAACACTTTAGAATCTGGAATTATTATTAAAAGAGTCTTAGGTTCCTTATAACCTTGAGGTCATCTGGGAAGTGGACACCTGAAAGTGGAAAGTTGGACACCTGTAGGAATCTTGATTCAGGTTAAAACATAATAAAAGAGTCATTTTATTCCAAGTTATTGGGAAAAAGATGGGTTATTGTTGTGATGGTCAACAGGGGTCAAAGTTCAGAGGTTATAGCATATTTGATGATGCTACAAAAGGTATAAAGGTCTTCCCTCACATTATTTTCCTTACACATATCAACCCCCCCCCCCAGGGCAGCTAGGAGCTGACAGTGTATTTCTGTCTCTGCAACTTTTCTGCAACACAATATTTAATCTAAACAGTGAAAGTTTACAAAAATATTAATGTGTTAACACACAGTTATACAATTACATATTTTTCATGTAGGATATATTCTTAAATGCCACTGGTTTCCTCAGGAGGACTTTATGGATCCGTTCTTCTACCTGACCTTGCAATAAGTCGAGGACAATGGATAAATGGACCTTCCAGATTGTCTTTAGACCAAATCGTTAGTTTTTATTTTTGTGAAAAATAAAGACAAATAAACATTACAAGAAAAAAGTTTTTATCATCCATCCTTTCCATTTCAGTTAGAACCAGAGGCCTTGAGCGAGAAGAATAAATGTCGAGGACGAGGCACGACGACAGCGATGGAAATACTTCAGAGAAAAGTAGCTCAGGCTGGTTGACAGTGAAAATAAAAACACACTCTGCAGACTTCACAATGAGCTTCTCCTGTTATTCATCATCATCGCAGCAGCTTCAGGCTACACTCAACCTCCTGGAAACATTACAGATTAGAGCCCGTCTTTGGGTCTCCAGGTTGGGGAGGGATTTACCCTGAGAGGGATCTCATGAATATTTGGTCGTATTTTTCCTTTACAGATAATATTCTCCTGGTTCCTTTGAGTCCTGTAGAGACTTTGAGAACTAATAGCAGTATTCAAACATATACTTGAACCGTATTTGCAAAATGTCATGCAACTGCATAATAGGAACACAAATAAGAATCAAAACTAACACCTCGGCTGACCTTTGCAAAGAAGTATAGTTAAAAGTCACAGATGTATTATAGGAGTTGCAGGAAAGAGATTTATACATATTGAGATCTTTTGAAGCTGAAGGTCATCCTATCTGCTGTATATTAGAATTAACATCCTGAGGTCCCTATTCATGAATTCTTAAAAATAAAGAAACGTTAACACTCACACAGACAAACACCAAACACTGCAGCAATGACCTCTGAATAAAAAGTGCATTGGTTACAGATGACATAGACAGGATATACCCAACAGCCTTCTGATCTAATGATTAATAATAATGCATGGATCCTTCAAATGTTCTTTGAGGGTTAAATAATCTTCATAATTGATGGTAGGAAGGAGCAAGAGATGGATGAGCAGATTGAGGGTCTTTAAATAATGGCAGAACAGGATCACAGATGTGAGGACCTTAGTGGGAGAAAACCACTGAGTACAGCTGCTACTCCTTCATATGATCTAAAGGGGGTTAGGCATCTCACCAGGATGCCTGTGTAATGATTTGCGGTGTGGCAGGACCCAAAGTGCGGGTGAGGAGCAGGAACAGGAGATGGTGGATGAACTTGACTGAGGTTTATTGACATGAACCAGGAGCAAAACTTGAACAGAAGAAGCAACACGGACAATCTGAGAAGGAATGACCAGAGAGCTTAAACACACGAGGAGAGTAATCAAGGAGACAAGACACACCTGTGAGGGAGTAACAGAAACAGAGGATCTAATTAGACACACAGGGCAGGACAGGGACATAAAGACACACAGGGGCATGGACCAAGACATGATGAATAAACTGAACGTTAAACAGAATGCACAGGAGAAGATCACACATGGTAAACAAAACAGAACTAATCGGGACTACAGGGGGCAGAAAACAAGGTCAAACTAAAACCAGACATGGATCATGACAGTCTATTGATCGTCATTTGGAGGTTTCTAGAAACATCCCACGAGGGAAAGACCCAGAGCCAGAACTTCCTGAGGTATTAAGCACCGCTTCAGTCCTGGAAACACCTCACAAGGAAGAAGCTGGTGAGTGTTGCTGCAGAGAGAGATGTCTGAGATGTCTCTGAAACCCATCTCAGATAAATGGATCTTGTCAGCCATGTTCTTTATATTCCAAAAAAGCGAAAAGCAACAACCAGTTGGAGACCTGAGGTAAAAACACCACCGTGTTGAGTTAGCAGTCTCACCACTGAACCAGGATAAACAGCTGTACCAGCATTATTAAACAGCGTGCATACCCCACCTGCCTTCTTACACTGTTGGCTACGGACCTCCTTCCTCATCCTGGGTACAGTTGCCATGGTTTCCAAGGGCTGCTCCCTGCAAATGTTCTCCTCCTTTTGCCATGTTGTTGCATTTTATCATCTGAAATGACACACAAATTTAACTCATAACCTTTGCTGCTTACACAGTGTTTTATAGTCTTTCATTGGCTGCTAATATGTTTAAAATGCCAGTAAAAGATTAAACATTATTGTTATTCTTCACATACAGAGCATGTAGTAAAACAAAATGTTGTTTTGAATGGACTCCATGTGCAATACATAATACATAAAGTGGCACAGTGCAAAACCAATTTGAGCAACAAAACAATGTACAAGACAAGACAAGCAGACGGTATAAACAGCAACAGTCCAGGACTATGAATGAGTCTGAGAACAGGTGGGTCAGCTGGCAGCAGCACTGGAATGAGATAAACCAGTCAGTCGAGTGTGAGTCCACAGAGAGGTCTGCGTTACTCTGGGGGTGAACAGGTTGTGCATTTGTGCACAAGTGTTTACTGCCTGTTGGCAGTAGTTTAAATTAGGGGTGGGGAACCTCCGGCCTCCGGGCCGTTTTCAGCTTGGGGCCCCTTTTCTCAGACCTGCCATGCCATGTCAAATAAGTAATTAAACTCAGAGGGAAAAAATATCAACACCCAATGGTGTTTCTAATCAAATCAACATCATTTATCCACACCTGGATTGGAGACAGTGACCACAACATCAGTCAAGCATCAGTGACAGAGGTAAGACAGGGAGACCAAGCATAGACAGGCAATCTGCCAACGCACATGTTTGGGCTGGTCCATGCACCTCCATGTAAAGTTGTGACATGTGTAAAGTTGTGATACGTATGTGTAGAGTTGTGATATGAAGCTTGTAGCCTGTGATCTCACACAGCCAAGCTGGAGTGATCTGTGCGGCTTGTTAGTTTCCTTCTCCCGTTGTGGCCTGTTTTGTGGTCCAGCGTGCCGCAAGTGTGGTCTGGACAAAACCGGCCCTGACTCTGGATCCAACCCCCTCCCCCCTTGAATCCACTGGGTTATGTTCTTAATGTGGCCCTTGGAGGGCTTTCGATAAGAAAAATTTGCCTCTTAACAAGAAGAGGTCCCACACCCCTGGTAGTCTATGAGAAGGGTGGAGGGGTCCTTGAATATTGCTGAAGCTCTTTGCATGCTGCATGTAAGAAAACTATCCTGAAATGACGGGAGAGTGCACCCTATATTTTTTCCGGATATTCTCATGACACGTTGCAGGGTCTTTTGATCCTGAGCACTGCAGTTACCACAGTAATGCAGTCGGTCAGGACACACTCTCCCCTGTACAAACTGGTGGAGATCAGAGTTGGGAGGCAGGCTTGTCTCAGTCTTTGCATGGAGTGAGCAACAAGAATAAATGCCTGGCACTCCCTTGAGACTTATGTGCATCCCTGTATATAATCATAACATCGGTAGATAATATAGCCATCATCTTACCATTAAAACCTACAGCTGTGATTAGTAGTTGATAGTGACCACAGGGGCATTGACACACAAGTCGTTGATGTAAATAAAGAGCCTGCTGCCGCGGGTCTTACCTGAGCTATTGGTGTTTCCGTTTGCACAAAACACTGTAGTCTTGTAGCACAAAACCCTTGCCAGGTATGTTGGCTTGCAGCCATGATTCCATGATAATAAAATGCCAACAGTTCCTTGCTTCAGGTTTGGTGTACCTCACTTCCGCATTCTCTTTTATCGCTTCCTCACTTGGCCAGTTAGGTCAGGAGACACTTTGGTCATTCTTTGCCCCCGTAGTAACCTCAGGCCCCGTAGCTTCTCTGTTAATGAGATGATTGAGGTCTTTGCTCGTTGTGTCCAGAGTTAAGATTTCTTCTCCACTGTGGATGAAGTTTGTTCAACAGGTAATCTCATGGGCTGTGGTGCAGTCTCTAACACACACAGAAGCACTTTGGAACCAATGAGGGTGCTGCAATCGTGCACAAGACCGGTCCCCAATTACTGACCTGGTGAAGGCTGGATGGGATCTAGTGGAGAGGTGTCCTTCAAGATCCTCTCTGACAAGAAAACATGGAAAGGCTTACACTCTGGAACAGGAATCAAGGTCGGATTCCAGAAAGGAATTCAGGATTGGTTTCTAGAAGAGAAACAGATTTGAACACTGGAGCGAGAACCTACTCTGACTCTGGAACCGGGCCCAGGAACCAAACACTGAATACAAACAAACTGATTACAAAAACACACGACTGTGACAAACTGATGCCTTCATTGACAGAGTCACATTAATTAAACACATGTAATTTTCACATACACAATTATAAACACTGCTTTACACAGAACCAGTATTTGTGTTCACTCACATTCCTACTGCTATAACATTACAAGCTGTCATAATCATGATAACACCAAACACTGAATGGGAAAAAAACCTGAGCAGGCTGAATGAAATCCATTTACAAACTGTTAAAACTCCAATCAAAACAGGTCACTTTCAGAGGAAAGTCACAAGAGTCAAATGTAAAATCCCTTACGAGGACTCCTTTGAGACAAACTTGCAGAGTATGAACCGTGGCAACTATTCACCCTGTTGCAACACCCAAAGACTTTTACACCATCACTGTAGGGAAGCATGGGGCTCTAAATACATCAATGAGAAGCAGCGGTGCTTAAAACTTCACTTTCTCTGAGTAATAAAGGAGAAGCTGAAGGCTCACAGAGAGTGAGCTGTAATATGTATAACCTGAAGTCAGGAAATGACCATAAAGAAGAAGAATGGAACTGGAAATGGTCTCATTTGTTCAGGGGATATTCTTATGGCTGGACAAAATGTCCTGTAACTTTTTACATAAAGAGGCCGTCATCTGTCGTCTAATCAGGGTTTCTCAGGAGGAGTGAACGGGAGAAATATGTTTAAGAAAGCTACAAATAATAGATAATTAAAAAAATTAGTCCTGAGCTTTCCTTTAGTGTACATGTTTTAATAATTCAAGGATGGCAGTAAAAAACAAACATTGTTTTTAATCATTACAAGGTCAAAATTATAAATATTTTAGAGACTAGTTTTTTTTATTAAACAATAAAAATTAGGACTGTTAAACTCAAATCACATCTTCATAAATAATTAAAGGTCTAACCTAAACAGAATAAAATATTAGAGTGCAAGAAGCCAACAGCCGTGTCTGACTCAGGATCAGGAGGTTATGTTTGACAAATCACATGTTTGGAATGCAGAGATCCGTTTCCCAGCCACACCCACCTGCCACACCTGTTCTCAATCAGGGAATCACTTAATTCAAACCTGCCTGTCAGAGTGGAGTAGACCAAAAGATCTTCAAGACCTAGACACGGAAAATCAGAAGAAAAAAAACTGTTCCTGAAAGTCTTATCTTTGTCCGATATTTCATGTTGACAGGATGGGTCATTTTTCTCACCACTGTATAAAATGTGACTCTTTATATATTTTTTTATTTATCTGTAGTATTATGAAGAGCTATAGTTGTTCTCCCTTGTCCAAAACAGAAAGAAATGGCTTTTTTCCCTAAACAACCACAAAAAGATTATTGAAAATAATGTCAAACAGGGCAAAAGAATTTAGTTTG
This sequence comes from Callopanchax toddi, assembly GCA_006937965.1. Taxonomy (NCBI): domain Eukaryota; kingdom Metazoa; phylum Chordata; class Actinopteri; order Cyprinodontiformes; family Nothobranchiidae; genus Callopanchax; species Callopanchax toddi. The sequence continues at coordinate 59,152 of SSNR01000028.1, read as the reverse complement.
AAAATCAAAAACAGATCAATAAAATAACAATAACCTCCTCCCCCTGACACACCTCCTGCCAGTGGGTGGTCCCTCTGTCCGCCGGTGTGTTGGTGGTTCTCTGTGTCAGGGTCAGGTGCTGGGGCATCTCACGGCTCGCTCCTGCATGGCAGGATCTTTACTCTGCTGAGGTTGGGGTACCCTTGGATCTTGGGTCTCTACATCCAAGCCAGATCTGCCCTGGTGTGGCCTGCTGGGGGCTGGATCTGTGAGTCTGTCGCTGCAGCCCCCTAGGGCTTTGGCACAGCAGCTGCTGAGGGGGCCCCCACACGGTGATCCTCTGCGCGTCTTTAGGGGGGGGGGGGGG
>SSNR01000028.1:41769-55358 GCA_006937965.1 Callopanchax toddi | reverse complement strand
TCAAAGAATGAAAGGAAGTTGTTACAATCAGACCTTGAGAACACAGGGATTTGGGGCGTTTTAGGTGAAACTATCTGATTGATCGTGTCAAACAGAACTTTGGAGTTTTTATTTGAGGAAATTAGTTGAGAGAAGTAAACAGCTCTGGAGTTTTTAACCATTTCATTTAAAGATGTTATCAATTCCTTAAGGTACAGTCGGTGAATTTCCATTTTTGTTGATTTCCAAAGCCTCTCAGCTTTACGGCATGTCCTTCTGAGATTATAAATATGTTCGTTCATCCAGGGACTGTTCCTTCTATGAGATACCACTGTTTGTTTAACTGGAGCTACTTTATCTAAGATAGTAGAACACTGCTGATTAAATGACTGGATGAAGGACATTGCATCTTCACCATGAACTAAGTTTCTATCAAACATTGCAGAAAAACCATCAGCTGCTGACTGATTAATGATGCGTCTTTCTGAACTCAGTTTTTGAGGGACAGGATCAACGTTAGACTGAATCTTAAAGAAAACACAGCTGTGGTCACTCACATGAACCTCCTCAACATGTAACTGATTGATGTTTAGACCCAGAGAGAAGACTAGATCCAAAGTGTGACCCATATTATGGGTTGGTCCTGATACATGCTGTACAAAGTTAAAAGAATCAGTGATGGATAAGAAATCAGCTGCTGTGTTACACTCAGGGTTATCAATGTGAAAGTTAAAGTCACCCAGAATTAAAACCTTTTCCAGCTTAATCATGGATGATAAGAAATCTGAAAATTCAGAGAGAAAAGGGCCACTTGTTCCAGGAGGTCGGTAAATTAAAACACAGTAAAATACTTCTTGTAACCCTACTTTGATGATCTGACATTCAAAAGTAGTGAAACAGCCACTGTTGATTAGACTACAGGCATGTTTGTCCTTAAAGACCACAGCGAGACCTCCACCACGGCGTGAGGGGCGTGGTGTGGTAAACACAGAGCAACCTGGAGGACAGATTTCATTAGAATGGACAAAGTTACCATCTTGTTCCCATGTTTCAACTAGAAAAAAGAAGTCTAGGCCCTGCTGGGTGAACAGGTCATTTAAGATAAAGGATTTGTTAGAAATGGATCTGGCATTTAACAGGGCACACTGAACTGAAGGATGCAGGTCATTTTTCTTCTTTGTTACTTGGAGATGGATGGGTCGTAAACACCTGTTGAGTTTCCGGGCTCTCTGATCAGAGTGATTAGGGCAGCGGGTTGATAAATGGACTGGAATAGGAAAATGTTCTGGTTTGAGAGCCGAGGAGGAAACTGTGGGGACAGAGACTCTGGGAAGAGACATAGATGATGGTTGAATATGTGGTGGACTGTAGGGGGCAACGGCGTTTGGAGTGGTGGTGAGACCGAAGGCTGCAGAAGGTGTAGATGACTCGGATGTAAACAGTCATGTCTGTGTAGAGGAGTCCACCATAGATATACATCTATAGGACTGCACAGCGTACCTGATGTTAGCGGTCAGCATGCGTGAGCCAAGTCGGTTTGGGTGAACACCATCTCGCCTAAAAAAGGAAAAACGCTTCCAAAACAGATTAAAGTTGTCGATATAGCCAATATTGAGGGACCTGCAGGCAGACTGAAGCCAGGTGTGGAGAGAGAGGAGACGGCTGAAACTTTCATCTCCACGAGAAACTGTGGGAATCGGGCCGGAGATGAAGACAGACATTCCACTGCTCTTCTGGATCTCCAGCAGCTGGTAAAAATGCTGTAATGTGACAACAGACTGCCGACGGGAGACATCGTTGGATCCAACATGAATGATCACTCTTCTGACTGAAGTTGGGACGGAGCACAGCAGACTCGGAAGTTTCTCCAGAATATCTTGAACGGTGGCCGATGGAAAACACTTTGTGATGACGTTGAAGAAGCGGACGTTCCTGATGATTGAGTCACCAACCAGCAGAATGGTTGGGGAGAACAGTGGACGAGGCGAAGAGGGTTCTGGGTTTGATCTTGGGTTTGTGATCCTGCGGGGCCGAGGAACTGGAGGGCTGGAGCTGGAGGGGCCCTGCTCCTGAGCCAGGGCAGGAGGTCCAGCGGAGTGCCGACGCACAGCTTCCTTCAGTGTTTTGCGTCGGGCAGTAGAAGTTGAGGTCCGGGGGTGGAGAGACTGTGGTGGCTGTTTCTTACGAACTACAGGCTCCAGACACACAGCTGCTGCTCCACCTGCTGCTCCTCTGTCCTCCTCACCTCCCTCCACAGGCTGTGGTGATTGAATGGGAGGAAGGGGCTCAGAGATTGCAGCTGATTCTTCCTCTGCCAGTGCAGAGAAGCGGTTAGACAGGTTGAAGTCAGGTGGGGTGCTGGAAACAACAAGAGGGGACCTCTTTCGGCCACGTACCACAACCTCTGACCAAGATGAAGTCGGGTCTGGAGTGGGGCTGGATGTTGGCCGTGATAAGGGGTCCCAGGCAATAGTGTCCTGGAGCAGAGTGTCTCTGGATGTCTGTTCATGTTGATTAATAATGACTTTGGACAGTTTAGGGAAACGACTGGTAAGATCTGACAGCAGAAATTCTCTCCTTTCTAATTCATTTGACAGACGTCGAACATCTTCCTTAAGGTCAGCGATCTTTCTATGTGCTTTAAGGAGCATAGATTCATCATTGTGAGGAAGAAGAAGTGGTAGCAGCGACATGCAGATACCTTCAAGGCTATAGCTGCAGCGGAGCGTTCTCTGCCGGATCGGAGTTTAGTCTGTTAAAAGTCCTTTAAAGATCCAAAAAGTCCCAAAAAATAATATAATCCAGTGTAATCCAGCATCAGTGACAAAGGGCTGAGTTTTCCCCAAGAAATTAAGCCACAAAAGCCACAAAAGTAGACCACAATAGAGAGCTGGAAAGGACACGTCTGCTCTCACTGCTCTCACTCTTATCAGCTACCGGAGAGCAGTGGGGGACATTGAGTCCAAATGGGCCTTGTTCCGCTCTGCGATTGTTGAGGTGGCTGTTGCTAGCTGTGGTCGCAAGGTAGCCGGTGCCAATCGTGGCGGTAACCTCCGTACCCGCTGGTGGACACCAGAGGTTAGGGGAGCCGTCAGGCTGAAGAAGGAGGCCTACAGGGCATGGCTAGTCTGTGGGTCTCCAGAGGCAGCTGATGGGTATTGGAGGGCAAAGCGGAGTGCAGCAGTGGCAGTTTCCGAGGCAAAATCTCGGGCGTGGGAGGAGTTTGGTGAGACCATGGAGAAAGACTATCGGTCGGCTCCAAAAAGGTTCTGGCAAACCATCCGGCGCCTCAGGGGAGGAAGGCAGCAACTCACTCACACTGTTTACAGTGGGGACGGGGAGCTGCTGATGTCAACTGGGGCTATAGTCGAGCGGTGGAAGGAATACTTTGAGGAGCTCCTCAATCCCACCGACACGCATTCCTATGAGGAACCAGAGCTGGGAGACCTGGGGATGGACTGTCCAATCTCTGGGGCAGAAGTCGCTGAGGTAGTCAAAAAACTACGCAGCGGCGGAGCCCCGGGGGTGGATGAGATCCGACCTGGGTATCTGAAAGCTATGGATGTTGTAGGACTGTCGTGGTTGACACGTCTCTGCAACATTGCGTGGTCATCGGAGGCAGTTCCTGTTAAGTGGCAGACTGGGGTGGTGGTTCCCATTTTTAAGAAGGGGGACCAGAGGGTGTGTTCCAACTATAGAGGGATCACACTCCTCAGCCTCCCTGGGAAGGTCTACTCCAGGGTACTGGAGAGGAGGGTCCGGTCGATGGTTGAACCTCAGATAGAAGAGGAGCAATGTGGTTTTCGTCCTGGTCGTGGAACTGTGGACCAGCTCTTTATCCTCGCTAGGGTGATGGAGGGGTCATGGGAGTTTGCCCAACCAATCCACATGTGTTTTGTGGATTTGGAGAAAGCTTATGACCGTGTCCCCAGGGACACCCTGTGGAGGACGCTCCAGGAGTACGGGGTGGATGGTCTTTTGTTAAGGGCCATTCAGTCCCTGTACCAGAGGAGTGTGAGTTTGGTTCGCATAGCCGGCAGTAAGTCGGACCTGTTCCCAGTGAGGGTTGGACTCCGCCAGGGCTGCCCTTTGTCACCAGTCTTGTTCATAACCTTTATGGACAGGATTTCTAGGCGCAGCCGTGGTGTGGAGGGTGTTGAGTTTGGTGACAGGAGAATCTCGTCTCTGCTTTTTGCGGATGATGTGGTCCTCCTAGCTTCATCAGGCTCTGACCTACAGCTCTTGCTGGAGAGGTTCGCAGCCGAGTGTGAAGCGGCTGGGATGAGGATCAGCACCTCCAAGTCTGAGGCCATGGTTCTCGGTCGGAAAAGGGTGGCTTGCCAACTCCTGGTCAGGAGAGAGATCCTGCCTCAAGTGGAGGAGTTCAAGTATCTCGGGGTCTTGTTCACGAGTGAGGGAAGGAGGGAGATCGACAGGCGGATTGGGGCAGCATCTGCAGTGATGCGGACGCTGAACCGGTCTGTTGTGGTGAAGAAGGAGCTGAGCCGGAAAGCAAGGCTCTCGATTTACCGATCAATCTACCTCCCAATCCTCACCTATGGTCATGAGCTTTGGGTAATGACTGAAAAAACGAGATTGCGGATACAAGCCGCCGAAATGAGTTTTCTCCGCAGGGTGGCCGGGCTCAGCCTTAGGGATAGGGTGAGGAGCTCGGACATTCGGGAGAGACTCGGAGTAGAACCGCTGCTCCTCCATGTCGAAAGGAGCCAGTTGAGGTGGTTTGGGCATCTTGTTAGGATGCCCCCTGGACGCCTCCCCAGGGAGGTGTTTCAGGCATGTCCTGCTGGCAGGAGGCCCCCGGGTCGACCCAGGACACGCTGGAGAAAATATATCTCTGGTTTGGCCCTGGAGCGCCTTGGGATCCTGCCGGAGGAGCTGGTAGAAGTGGCTGGGGAGAAGACCGTCTGGAGCTCACTAATTGGAATGCTGCCCCCGCGACCCGGATAAGCGGAAGAAGACGAGACGGTAGAGGTTCACTAACAGGTAACAGGATGTTTTAAATAGCTGAGAAATGAAATCTGCCACCAATCTGTGTCTCTGATCCAACTAGCTATAATCAGAGGACTACTTCCTGTTTCTAGAGACTCCTTCCACTTGGAGTGATGTCACATGTGGGTGTGGTCCTCAGTGTAGATTGACTGATAGAAGCTACCTGATCCTTNCTGAAAATGAACAGGTGTGAAGAAGGACCAGGTATGGGAAGGAGGAGGGTGGATGGGAGAACAGGGAGCAGATGGGGGTGAGAAACCTGACCTGATGTTTCTAATTTTGTTCTCAAAGAATGAAAGGAAGTTGTTACAATCAGACCTTGAGAACACAGGGATTTGGGGCGTTTTAGGTGAAACTATCTGATTGATCGTGTCAAACAGAACTTTGGAGTTTTTATTTGAGGAAATTAGTTGAGAGAAGTAAACAGCTCTGGAGTTTTTAACCATTTCATTTAAAGATGTTATCAATTCCTTAAGGTACAGTCGGTGAATTTCCATTCTTGTTGATTTCCAAAGCCTCTCAGCTTTACGGCATGTCCTTCTGAGATTATAAATATGTTCATTCATCCAGGGACTGTTCCTTCTATGAGATACTGCTGTTTGTTTAACTGGAGCTACCTTATCTAAGATAGTAGAACACTGCTGATTAAATGACTGGATGAAGGACTTTGCATCTTCACCATGAACTAAGCTTCTATCAAACATTACAGAAAAACCATCAGCTGCTGACTGATTAATGATGAACTCAGTTTGTGAGGGACAGGATCAACGTTAGACTGAATCTTAAAGAAAACACAGCTGTGGTCACTCACATGAACCTCCTCAACATGTAGCTGATTGATGTTTAGACCCAGAGAGAAGACTAGATCCACAGTGTGACCCATATTATGGGTTGGTCCTGATACATGCTGTACAAAGTTAAAAGAATCAGTGATGTATAAGAAATCAGCTGCTGTGTTACACTCAGGGTTATCAATGTGAAAGTTAAAGTCACCCAGAATTAAAACCTTTTCCAGCTTAATCATGGATGATAAGAAATCTGAAAATTCAGAGAGAAAAGGGCCAGCTGGTCCAGGAGGTCTGTAAATTAAAACACAGTAAAATACTTCTTGTAACCCTACTTTGATGATCTGACATTCAAAAGTAGTGAAACAACCACTGTTGATCAGACTACAGGCATGTTTGTCCTTAAAGACCACAGCGAGACCTCCACCACGGCGTGAGGGGCGTGGTGTGGTAAACACAGAGCAACCTGGAGGACAGATTTCATTAGAATGGACAAAGTTACCATCTTGTTCCCATGTTTCAACTAGAAAAAAGAAGTCTAGGCCCTGCTGGGTGAAAAGGTCATTTAAGATAAAGGATTTGTTAGAAATGGATCTGGCATTTAACAGGGCACACTGAACTGAAGGATGCAGGTCATTTTTCTTCTTTGTTACTTGGAGATGGATGGGTCGTAAACACCTGTTGAGTTTCCAGGCTCTCTGATCAGAGTGATTAGGGCGGGTTGATAAATGAACTGGAATAGGAAAATGTTCTGGTTTGAGAGCCGAGGAGGAAACTGTGGGGACAGAGACTCTGGGAAGAGACATAGATGATGGTTGAATATGTGGTGGACTGTAGGGGGCAACGGCGTTTGGAGTGGTGGTGAGACCGAAGGCTGCAGAAGGTGTAGATGACTCGGATGTAAACAGTCATGTCTGTGTAGAGGAGTCCACCATAGATATACATCTATAGGACTGCACAGCGTACCTGATGTTAGCGGTCAGCATGCGTGAGCCAAGTCGGTTTGGGTGAACACCATCTCGCCTAAAAAAGGAAAAACGCTTCCAAAACAGATTAAAGTTGTCGATATAGCCAATATTGAGGGACCTGCAGGCAGACTGAAGCCAGGTGTGGAGAGAGAGGAGACGGCTGAAACTTTCATCTCCACGAGAAACTGTGGGAATCGGGCCGGAGATGAAGACAGACATTCCACTGCTCTTCTGGATCTCCAGCAGCTGGTAAAAATGCTGTAATGTGACAACAGACTGCCGACGGGAGACATCGTTGGATCCAACATGAATGATCACTCTTCTGACTGAAGTCGGGACGGAGCACAGCAGACTTGGAAGTTTCTCCAGAATATCTTGAACGGTGGCCGATGGAAAACACTTTGTGATGACGTTGAAGAAGCGGACGTTCCTGATGATTGAGTCACCAACCAGCAGAGTGGTTGGGGAGAACAGTGGACGAGGCGAAGAGGGTTCTGGGTTTGATCTTGGGTTTGTGATCCTGCGGGGCCGAGGAACTGGAGGGCTGGAGCTGGAGGGGCCCTGCTCCTGAGCCAGGGCAGGAGGTCCAGCGGAGTGCCGACGCACAGCTTCCTTCAGTGTTTTGCGTCGGGCAGTAGAAGTTGAGGTCCGGGGGTGGAGAGACTGTGGTGGCTGTTTCTTACGAACTACAGGCTCCAGACACACAGCTGCTGCTCCACCTGCTGCTCCTCTGTCCTCCTCACCTCCCTCCACAGGCTGTGGTGATTGAATGGGAGGAAGGGGCTCAGAGATTGCAGCTGATTCTTCCTCTGCCAGTGCAGAGAAGCGGTTAGACAGGTTGAAGTCAGGTGGGGTGCTGGAAACAACAAGAGGGGACCTCTTTCGGCCACGTACCACAACCTCTGACCAAGATGAAGTCGGGTCTGGAGTGGGGCTGGATGTTGGCCGTGATAAGGGGTCCCAGGCAATAGTGTCCTGGAGCAGAGTGTCTCTGGATGTCTGTTCATGTTGATTAATAATGACTTTGGACAGTTTAGGGAAACGACTGGTAAGATCTGACAGCAGAAATTCTCTCCTTTCTAATTCATTTGACAGACGTCGAACATCTTCCTTAAGGTCAGCGATCTTTCTATGTGCTTTAAGGAGCATAGATTCATCATTGTGAGGAAGAAGAAGTGGTAGCAGCGACATGCAGATACCTTCAAGGCTATAGCTGCAGCGGAGCGTTCTCTGCCGGATCGGAGTTTAGTCTGTTAAAAGTCCTTTAAAGATCCAAAAAGTCCCAAAAAATAATATAATCCAGTGTAATCCAGCATCAGTGACAAAGGGCTGAGTTTTCCCCAAGAAATTAAGCCACAAAAGCCACAAAAGTAGACCACAATAGAGAGCTGGAAAGGACACGTCTGCTCTCACTGCTCTCACTCTTATCAGCTACCGGAGAGCAGTGGGGGACATTGAGTCCAAATGGGCCTTGTTCCGCTCTGCGATTGTTGAGGTGGCTGTTGCTAGCTGTGGTCGCAAGGTAGCCGGTGCCAATCGTGGCGGTAACCTCCGTACCCGCTGGTGGACACCAGAGGTTAGGGGAGCCGTCAGGCTGAAGAAGGAGGCCTACAGGGCATGGCTAGTCTGTGGGTCTCCAGAGGCAGCTGATGGGTATTGGAGGGCAAAGCGGAGTGCAGCAGTGGCAGTTTCCGAGGCAAAATCTCGGGCGTGGGAGGAGTTTGGTGAGACCATGGAGAAAGACTATCGGTCGGCTCCAAAAAGGTTCTGGCAAACCATCCGGCGCCTCAGGGGAGGAAGGCAGCAACTCACTCACACTGTTTACAGTGGGGACGGGGAGCTGCTGATGTCAACTGGGGCTATAGTCGAGCGGTGGAAGGAATACTTTGAGGAGCTCCTCAATCCCACCGACACGCATTCCTATGAGGAACCAGAGCTGGGAGACCTGGGGATGGACTGTCCAATCTCTGGGGCAGAAGTCGCTGAGGTAGTCAAAAAACTACGCAGCGGCGGAGCCCCGGGGGTGGATGAGATCCGACCTGGGTATCTGAAAGCTATGGATGTTGTAGGACTGTCGTGGTTGACACGTCTCTGCAACATTGCGTGGTCATCGGAGGCAGTTCCTGTTAAGTGGCAGACTGGGGTGGTGGTTCCCATTTTTAAGAAGGGGGACCAGAGGGTGTGTTCCAACTATAGAGGGATCACACTCCTCAGCCTCCCTGGGAAGGTCTACTCCAGGGTACTGGAGAGGAGGGTCCGGTCGATGGTTGAACCTCAGATAGAAGAGGAGCAATGTGGTTTTCGTCCTGGTCGTGGAACTGTGGACCAGCTCTTTATCCTCGCTAGGGTGATGGAGGGGTCATGGGAGTTTGCCCAACCAATCCACATGTGTTTTGTGGATTTGGAGAAAGCTTATGACCGTGTCCCCAGGGACACCCTGTGGAGGACGCTCCAGGAGTACGGGGTGGATGGTCTTTTGTTAAGGGCCATTCAGTCCCTGTACCAGAGGAGTGTGAGTTTGGTTCGCATAGCCGGCAGTAAGTCGGACCTGTTCCCAGTGAGGGTTGGACTCCGCCAGGGCTGCCCTTTGTCACCAGTCTTGTTCATAACCTTTATGGACAGGATTTCTAGGCGCAGCCGTGGTGTGGAGGGTGTTGAGTTTGGTGACAGGAGAATCTCGTCTCTGCTTTTTGCGGATGATGTGGTCCTCCTAGCTTCATCAGGCTCTGACCTACAGCTCTTGCTGGAGAGGTTCGCAGCCGAGTGTGAAGCGGCTGGGATGAGGATCAGCACCTCCAAGTCTGAGGCCATGGTTCTCGGTCGGAAAAGGGTGGCTTGCCAACTCCTGGTCAGGAGAGAGATCCTGCCTCAAGTGGAGGAGTTCAAGTATCTCGGGGTCTTGTTCACGAGTGAGGGAAGGAGGGAGATCGACAGGCGGATTGGGGCAGCATCTGCAGTGATGCGGACGCTGAACCGGTCTGTTGTGGTGAAGAAGGAGCTGAGCCGGAAAGCAAGGCTCTCGATTTACCGATCAATCTACCTCCCAATCCTCACCTATGGTCATGAGCTTTGGGTAATGACTGAAAAAACGAGATTGCGGATACAAGCCGCCGAAATGAGTTTTCTCCGCAGGGTGGCCGGGCTCAGCCTTAGGGATAGGGTGAGGAGCTCGGACATTCGGGAGAGACTCGGAGTAGAACCGCTGCTCCTCCATGTCGAAAGGAGCCAGTTGAGGTGGTTTGGGCATCTTGTTAGGATGCCCCCTGGACGCCTCCCCAGGGAGGTGTTTCAGGCATGTCCTGCTGGCAGGAGGCCCCCGGGTCGACCCAGGACACGCTGGAGAAAATATATCTCTGGTTTGGCCCTGGAGCGCCTTGGGATCCTGCCGGAGGAGCTGGTAGAAGTGGCTGGGGAGAAGACCGTCTGGAGCTCACTAATTGGAATGCTGCCCCCGCGACCCGGATAAGCGGAAGAAGACGAGACGGTAGAGGTTCACTAACAGGTAACAGGATGTTTTAAATAGCTGAGAAATGAAATCTGCCACCAATCTGTGTCTCTGATCCAACTAGCTATAATCAGAGGACTACTTCCTGTTTCTAGAGACTCCTTCCACTTGGAGTGATGTCACATGTGGGTGTGGTCCTCAGTGTAGATTGACTGATAGAAGCTACCTGATCCTTCAGGCCTAGAGAGGTGAAGTTCTTCAGTTTTCAGTGAATTTCTCTGATTCCAGATCAAGCGAGTGTTTTTTTAAATTCTGCATCCTGCTCAGTATTTTAGGACTTCCTCCACAGCTGTGAATGTGTTCCTGCTACTTGAACCCATCTCTAGTTTGTTGCGGTTCTTTATTCCTCATTACGCCTGTAATCAAGTGAAGAAAGACTTCATTCCTTCTGGGATTGGAGGTGGAAAGGATTCTTCTTTGCCGGTGAAACTCTGCAACACTTTCTCTCCTACACTTGTCACTCCACCGTAAACAAGGATAAAAGGAAGCAGCGCTTTAAGGAGAAGATCCCTGTGGACACGCTGCCTGACTTCTCATGGCCAGCTCTCTTTGAATATAGCTTCTTAATCTCTGTGGAGCCCAACAGCTATATAATCAAATAAATGTCATTTCCCTTCTTCTGTTTTCTGCCCTGAAACTCAGAGTAGGGGGAGTGTTCATCTTCGCTTCCCTTCCAATAAACCATTGTCTAATATTTGTCCTCTTTTTGAGTTATTTTTTCCCCATTTATTACATGATGCTGATGCCCAGGAGAATCTGAAGATAACCTGGTAATACTGGATGTTTGTTTACATTTAAAATGAGCCTGTACTTGTGTTGATTCAGTTCATTTCAGGTTATTTATTTCTGCTGCAGCTCACAGCACACATCATCTCAAAGCTCCAGTTACAACCTCATCCAGGTCCAGATCCAAGTTGTTTGTATCAAGGCTGATGTATTTATTTAAAATATTACAAAAAAGCAGTAAAATACCATTTAATATTTGTACTTGTTTAAATAGAATAGTTACCCCGTTGCATTAATTAATTTACAACAGGCTTAATTGTTTTTCCAAACTATTTATAATTTATAAAATCTCTAAATCATCTACGTATAATGTTCTAATTGAAAACAGAAAAGAAAAAACTAAATAAAAATAGCAGAATTTTATGTTCATGGTCTCTGAATCTGAGACCATGGTTCTCACCCAGAAAAGGCTGATGTTCCTACTGCAGGTCTGGAGAGAGATCCTGCCTCAAGTAGACGAGTTCAAGTATCTCGAGGTCTTGTTTACGAGTGAGGGAAGGAGTGAGCGGGAGATGGACAGGCGGATTGGGGCAGCGTGATGCGGACTCTGAACCGGTCTGTTGTGGTGAAGAAGAAGCTGAGTCGGAAAGCAAGGCTCTCAGTTTACTGGTCGATCTACGTCCCAACCCTCACCTGGTCAGGAGCTTTGGATAATGACCGAAAGAATGAGATCATGGATAAGTGGCTGAAGTGAGTTTCGTCTGCAGGGTAGCCGGGCTCAGCCTTAGAGATAAGGTGAGGAGCTTGAACTTCTGGGTGGGACTTGGAGTAGAGCCGCTGCTCCTCCACATCGAGAGGAGCCAGTTGAGGTGGTTCATCATGCCAGGAGGCCTCCTGGATGCCTCCTTGGGGAGGTGTTTCAGGCATGGAGAACCAGTGGAGCATGTTCAGCACTATCAGTACCTGGGTCTTGTCATTGACCAGAACCTGAGAGAAAACTCAGATAAGGTCATCAAAAAGGCAAGTCAAAGGTTGTACTTCCTCTGCAAATAAAATCAATTTGGAGTGTGTAAGAAACTGATGACCATGTTCTATTGTTTGATGATTGAATCCGTCCTGACATTCGCTTTCATCACTTGGTTTGGGAACCTATCTGTAGGAGAAAAAACAGGACGAAACAAATAGTAAAGGTGGCCGGTAAAATAATAATAATAATAATAATAATAATAATAATAATAATCTTTATTTATAAAGCGCCTTTCATACAAAAAAGAAACTGTAACTCAAGGTGCTTAACAAGTTAAAATGACCCCACATAAACCACAATCCCATCCCTCCCCCATAAAAAGCACACATACGCATACACACACTCACACACACGCGCACGCACATATACAGACAAAGGACATTGGGCTGAGTACAGATGAGCAGGTTCTAAGGAAACGCCATCAGAGGAGCCCTCTGCACCGGCAGCAGCAGGTCAACAGCAGCAGCCAACGCACCGACACGGGCGACCAGAGGAGGCAGGGCTGAGACCCCACCTCCACCTGGAACCACCTGGAGAACCAGGCAGCCACAGCTGACCACCGCTCCCGAGGCAGAGGGCTCCTTCAGAGGAAACACTGGAAGGAAGATTAAAATAACAAGTTAAAATATAAAATAACATAAGATAAATATAAGAATAAACAATAAAACAGTGATAAAACTAACTAAATACCTAAAATCTATTAGACTAAAATCAGCTAAAGGTTAGACTAAAAGCAGTTAAACAGGCTAAAAGTAATTAAACACAATAAGTTAAAATTACACTAAAAACAGTTAAACAGGGTAAATAAATAAGAAGTAAAAAGGTGGACTAAAAGCAGTTAAACAGACTATAATAAATAATACTCAGTTAAAAGCTAGCTTAAAAAGGTGGGTCTTGAGCCTTTAAACACATGAACGTTCTCTGCAGCCCTGAGGTTCTCCGGCAGCCTGTTCCAAAGGTGAGGGCCATAATAATAAAAAGACGCCTCACCATGAGTATGCGTTCTAATTAATTCTAATTAATTAGCTAATTCTAATCTAATTCTAATTATGGGTCTTAACTTACCAGATTTGACAGACATTTAGGAAGAGAGTCTCAGAGAAAGCTAAAGTCATCCTCCACTCCCCTCATCATCCACTGCAGGGAGAGTTTGAGCTCCTCCCATCAGGAAAAAGGTACCGTCAGCCCAAAGCGAGGACCAACAGATGGAAACACTCCTTTATAACTCAGGCCGTTATTCAGCTGAACATAAAATGTGATTAGGTATGATGTTTCAGGTCTTTTAGCCTTTAGTCTGATGGTCTTAACTTGATCTTATATCGATGGTCTTATATTGATTATTGCTTTTTACTTCAGTCTTTTACTGTTAATTGTTTTTACTGTTTTTACTAATGTGTCTGTGATTGTGTGTTTTCATGTTCACCTGTCTGCAAGACAAATTTCCCTATGGGGACTTATACAATAAAGTGAGTGAAGTGAGTGATGTCCTGCAGCACTAGGCCCCCAGCTGACTTAGGACAAGCTGGAGGAAGTACATCTCCAGGCTGATCTGAGAACGCCTTGGGGTCCCAGAGGAGCAGGTTGAGGTG
>SSNR01000028.1:0-38439 GCA_006937965.1 Callopanchax toddi | reverse complement strand
CTAACTAAATACCTAAAATCTATTAGACTAAAATCAGCTAAAGGTTAGACTAAAAGCAGTTAAACAGGCTAAAAGTAATTAAACACAATAAGTTAAAATTACACTAAAAACAGTTAAACAGGGTAAATAAATAAGAAGTAAAAAGGTGGACTAAAAGCAGTTAAACAGACTATAATAAATAATACTCAGTTAAAAGCTAGCTTAAAAAGGTGGGTCTTGAGCCTTTAAACACATGAACGTTCTCTGCAGCCCTGAGGTTCTCCGGCAGCCTGTTCCAAAGGTGAGGGCCATAATAATAAAAAGACGCCTCACCATGAGTATGCGTTCTAATTAATTCTAATTAATTAGCTAATTCTAATCTAATTCTAATTATGGGTCTTAACTTACCAGATTTGACAGACATTTAGGAAGAGAGTCTCAGAGAAAGCTAAAGTCATCCTCCACTCCCCTCATCATCCACTGCAGGGAGAGTTTGAGCTCCTCCCATCAGGAAAAAGGTACCGTCAGCCCAAAGCGAGGACCAACAGATGGAAACACTCCTTTATAACTCAGGCCGTTATTCAGCTGAACATAAAATGTGATTAGGTATGATGTTTCAGGTCTTTTAGCCTTTAGTCTGATGGTCTTAACTTGATCTTATATCGATGGTCTTATATTGATTATTGCTTTTTACTTCAGTCTTTTACTGTTAATTGTTTTTACTGTTTTTACTAATGTGTCTGTGATTGTGTGTTTTCATGTTCACCTGTCTGCAAGACAAATTTCCCTATGGGGACTTATACAATAAAGTGAGTGAAGTGAGTGATGTCCTGCAGCACTAGGCCCCCAGCTGACTTAGGACAAGCTGGAGGAAGTACATCTCCAGGCTGATCTGAGAACGCCTTGGGGTCCCAGAGGAGCAGGTTGAGGTGGCTGGGGGGATGATCGTCTGGGATTCCCTACATGGTGGCCCCTGTGTCCTGGACCTGTCATGAACTGGTGTGAGAGAGGACCCAGGCGCAGATGAAATCCAAGTAACAAGTATTTATTCAAAGCATGAGGCACGAAAGACACGACTCAGACTTACACAACCACGACTAGGAACCGACAAACACAGACGAGACAGGCACGCTTATAAAAGGAGGGAGGTGATGACAAGACGAGACACAGGTGGCAGGATGACAATTGGATTCACCTGTGGGAGACAAAAGGCAGAGGGTTAGACAAAGCACAAGACAGGACACTAGAGGGAGACATATGACACAAGGGAGGAGACATATGACAGAGCCCCCCCCCTTAGGGGCGGACACCGGACGACCCAGGAGAACCAACAAGGGAAGGAGGGCGGGGGACCCGGAAGGAGGACCACACAAACAGAAAAAAGGCCAGGAGGCACAGTTCAGGAGGACCCAGGCCCGGGTCTGGATCTGGTTCAGGGAGGCCCGGGTCTGGATCTGGTTCTGGAGGGCCCGGGTCTGGATCTGGTTCTGGGAGGCCCGGGTCTGGATCTGGTTCTGGGAGGCCCGGGTCTGGATCTGGGAGGCCCGGGTCTGGATCTGGTTCTGGGAGGCCCGGGTCTGGATCAGGGTCAGGGGAAGCCAGACTGCTGGACTCGGGAACAGGACACGGACTGGAGAGGCCCACCTCGGGCTCTGGACTGGAGAGGCCCACCTCGGGCTCTGGACTGGAGAGGGGTTCAGGAGCTGCAGCAGCACAGGAGGGTCCAGGGGCTGCAGGTTCAGGAACCGGAATGGGTTCGGGAGCTGCAGCGGCACAGGAGAGTCCCGGGGCTGCAGCGGCACAGGAGAGTCCCGGGGCTGCAGCGGCACAGGAGAGTCCCGGGGCTGCAGCTTCAGGATTCGGAGCCGTCGGGGCCGGCGGAGCACAGCAGGTGAGTTTACCTGCCCACACCAGGCACCGTTGAGCCAGACGAGTGGGGCGGAAACACTCGTGCAGGTCCTGGAGCTCCGGATCACAGGAAAGGCTTGGGTTAGACCGGTAGAGCGCCATCATGGTCTCCGCCAACTGCAGCTTCTGGTGTGGACAGGCCGCCACATAGCGGAGGAGCTGGATAACCTCCTGGAACAGCTGGCGGACTTGCCATACGGACTCCGCCGGTTGGAGGAGGGCAGCGAGAGGCTGCCGTTCCTGCTGCGGCTCGGTCGGCGCAGCAGGAGGTCCGGCTTGGACCCGGAGGACACCTGTCCGGATGGTGTTGGGTGGCGGCGATGACCGGGGAAGGTGTCGTCGCTGCTTTGGACCCAGTGGCGTCCTGTAAGCCAACCGGGTCCCCAGGTTGGGTGACGCGTGCTCCAGGCCGACATCTGCTGGGTCCATGATATGGTCGGTTCCTTCTGTCATGAACTGGTGTGAGAGAGGACCCAGGCACAGATGAAATCCAAGTAACAAGTATTTATTCAAAGCACGAGGCACGAAAGACACGACTCAGACTTACACAACCACGACTAGGAACCGACAAACACAGACGAGACAGGCACGCTTATAAAAGGAGGGAGGTGATGACAAGACGAGACACAGGTGGCAGGATGACAATTGGATTCACCTGTGGGAGACAAAAGGCAGAGGGTTAGACAAAGCACAAGACAGGACACTAGAGGGAGACATATGACACAAGGGAGGTGACATATGACAGGACCAGGATAAGCAGAGAATGGCGAGATGAGGTGAGAATGTAGTTTTTTTTACAGGATCATTAGTTCAATCCTTTTTTTAAAAACATAGAATCAGATTCTAAAACATCCATTAAATAAATAAATAAATAAATGATTGCATCAAATCTTCACCTTAATGTAATCCTCCATTCTGACCATGTGCAGGATGAAGGGTGACAGAGAAGGAAACCTCCCTTTGAACAGGAGGTAACCAGAGCAACCAGAACCAGGGTCGGGGTTCAACTTACACCTTTACCCACATCTATTTCAAGCACTTTGAAGGTGAGGTCAGCATGATCCAACACCTTCCACTGGTGGAGTTGAGCACATGAACAGCACATATTTGTACAAATGCTTCCTTTTGTCACTTCTTCATCCCATAAAGTAAAAGTTATTATTCTTAAATTTTTTTGCACCAGTTTTAAGCAAAGATGTACTGATTTTAATTTTATTAGCTGATACCAGGTTCTGATTTATGTTCAGTTGTAACCAGGGTCCGAAGTTAAATTTTTGACTCACAGGCCAAGTTTTTTACTGGCCAAAATTCTAAATGATTTAGATCTCCCTAAAGCACGTTATTCTATGATATGATATTATTTTAGATCCACACAGAAAGGAATGACAACTTAATTAAACAATCATTAATAAGAAAAACTACTTTTTAGTCATTTTAGATTTTTATTTTTTAGAAATATTTTTAATGAACTCTTTTATTGAAATCTAGTCAGACTCCTTGTTTTCTCTGTCCATGAAATCTGGCCTCCTGCTCCTGACAGTCTTTGTGCCACTTACAGCCTCATTTGGGTCAAAGTCCCTGCAGCTTCATCGTCTTATTTCCTATGACAAATGAGTTGTTATGGTTCTTCTTTAAGCGTACTGGTGGAAAACGGTGCAGCTCATTTGCGCAGATTCCGGTGTTGTGCAGAAATATGTTCCCCTGAAATATTTTGTTCCCCTGTGTAGGGAGCAGATGATTTTGTCAGTGCTTAAAATAAAAAAATAATAAGAATAAAAAAATGTCAACTTTTATTAATTTATTTACTAGGAACTATCAACTTTGACATGACTACGTGTTGTACAAATCTTGTAGCCCGCGGTTCGACATAGGGGAACAGAAAAATTCAGGGGAACAGACTTTCGCACAACACCTGTTGTGCCCTGTAGCCAGCGTCAACATCTCCACCGCCATCTCCAATTTGACACTTTTCATTCAATCTTCTGGTTGCCACTGGTCCTGGTGGTTTTTCTTCCAGTTCGATTAGTTTTCTTTTTGAAGACTGGCTGACTCCAGTTCTAAACCGCCACATTTCGCTGCTAGTTTTAACACAAAGCTAACTGCTGCTGCCTTGATAAACAGTGGATAGATAGCAGAAATGCCAGGTGCGACTCTTGTGTTTCGTGTACGTTGCATGCAGGCAGGAGAAGCGTCACAGGGAAAAAAAAAAAAGGACTGATAAACAGAACTAATTTGGTGCAAAAATGTACTCGCCATGTGGCGGATTGCGCTCCAAACTTTACTCGCCAAGTGGGGCAATTTGGTCGCAATTGGCGAGAGGCGAGTGTTAATTTCGGACCCTGCTTGTAACCTGATAAGATTTAATATAACTTAGGATATTTCTGACCAACTTGAAATTTCTGGAATAAATAATTCACATGTCTTTGTATCCATTATCACTTATGGTGAATTCATGGACAAACACAAGAAATTGGATTTTAGAGTTTCAGGTCACCAATTAAGCAAATGATGCTGAATTTTGAACAGTTAAAATAATGTTTTGGTGCATCCCTACTTTCAAGCACCTTCAACAATTTCACTTAAACATTCATGTTACGGGTGGCTGTCCTGTGAGGAGGAGGAGTTTCCCAGTCTGCCCCAATCTGCTGTCCTTACCTGATCAGCACCAAGGACAGCGACAGAGCAGGCTGGCTCCTACACTCCCTCTGGCTCCAGCACCAAGGACAGCGGCACGCCGATCTCCCCGCAGCTGTGTTGAATCACGCAGCTGCTGATAGTCAGCCTGATCAGTACACTTTAGAGTATAAAGGCCCAGGCTGCCAGATAGACAGGGGACTCAGAGCGGTACTGATGTCCCTGACTTAGCTGTTAATTCTCTTAGTTCTTAGTAGAACTTTAGTGTGCAGGACTTTGCTGCTCGTTAAAGAGCTTTTTGTTTTCCTTTAGTTATATTACATCCATCCTCGTAATCAGAGTGTCCTTAGTTAGTTTTAAAAAACGTCTTTAGTTAGTTTTAGAAATAGCTTTAGTATTAAAATAGTTATTTAGGTTTAGCTGTATTATTTTCCTGGGTTGTAGATTTTTCTCCTCAGCGTTTTGTGTTTGTTTAGCCTCCTGTTCCTTAGTTGAAGAGAGTTTTAAGTTTTTTAGAAACTCCTTTAAGTCTGCAGTGCCTCTTCCTGCTCGTTTTGTCTGTGGGAGTGAAAATAAACATTTTTGTTTAAAACCTTGTCCTGGAGCACTTTGGTGTTTGACCCTTACTTAATCCTCCTAGACCTTTAGGGAGGTTGTAACAATTCACATGTTCAAAGCCTTGAGAATATCATAATAAAATTCAAGCATTTTCAAGGATGTCAAGCACTTATAAGATTCTTGCAGGGTGGACCAACTGAGAAGACAGGAAAGAGACACAGAAGGACTGGGACAGTTGATGTTTCTAAAACAGAGCAAAGTTAGTGTCAGCAAGATCAGGAAATACAAACATGGAGAGTAGAGAGAGTAAAGCCAGCAGAGAGAGGCGATGTGGTCAGTTTGTCCTCCAGCAGTCTGAGTCCTGTAGCATATTATAACCTGTTTTTATAGTTATAATAGACACACACACTTCCGTAGAGATCTAGCAAGTTTTGTTAGTCTAACACAAGAGAGTTTCTCTGAAGCTTTCGCTCACTAGACCTTACGGGGAGATTTCTAGATTCTGGATAGTCAAAGGGAGTAATTACGCACCTTATACCTGAAAGATATAAACCGGAGGCATACTTAGACTACACTTCTTTTATTAAGCAAACAGATTGAACGAACAGACAGAGATATGAGGTAGGAAGTTGCATCTTAGGGAGTTTCTTCTGATGACATTAAGCTGAGAGTTAATGACGAGAGCCCGCGATATAAGATATATCTAGGGAGTTACCGAACTAGTTATGAGAGGAGTTGGAGACTAAGTTGACGGGAGTGTTACCAGGCCCGTCGCGACAGGACAGGCAAACCAGGCAATTGCCTAGGGCCCCGAGCTGGTTAGGGGCCCCCTGACAATGACTGTTTAAGAAATTAATGCAGTAACAAACTGTGTGAACTCGGCGCGCTGTCCCTTTAACACCGCCCCCCCACCCCGTCCCCGCTCAACAGCTGCAGGCACGCATGCGGCACGCTTCCCCACCCAGACATCCTTCTTCAGTCAATCATAGAGTGTGCCGCTTCTAGCCAAGATGTGACGAGGGCGGGGCATCCCCCTTCGCTCCCTGGCCATCCTAAATTTGAAAATCCGCAGCAAGCAACGTTTGAAAACAACGATTAAGCGAACAGCATGAAGCGGTCACGAATATACCAGTCTGGAAGCCAGAAAAGAAAAAAGCGTAAGGAGGATGAAGAAAAGAAACAACATGACAGTGGTAAGTGATCATGGATAAATTTGGCCTGCAGGTAGCTTGGCAGGTAGAGGCTACAATATGTTTACAGGATAAGGGGGGAAATAGATTAGATCTAGTCTTGACTTTTTCCTATATTTAAGAAAATGTTAAAGTAAAATCCTAAAATAGTTTATTTTTTTAGGTTCCTAGTATGCTAACTAAGTAACAAGTTATTACTAACTTAAGCTGGGCTTACACCTAACGATTTTCACGGTCTCAGACTAAAGACTGCCAGTCTTTAGGAATCTTACCGGAGTCTCTGCGCGCTCCCGTCGTCGCGGTCGTTAGATGTAAGGGGATAATCTGCAGTCGGCGACCCGATTTATGCCAGTCTTTCTCCAGTCTTTCATATCCAACCTGCTAGATATTTTTTGTAGTCGGAGCGTAGTCGGAGTGACGTACAACAAGCAAAAACCAATAGGATTCGTTCTCACTGCAGAACCAGGAAGCCCTGTCAGTCATAACCCAACAAAACAAGACCTTCTGTCCCCGTTTATGCAGCCAAGATCGTGCCCATATTCTCTGACGCTTTCTCGTCTTTTTCTTTTCACTACAAACGACTGCAGTGGCAAAAGCTAAAGTAGCTAAAAGCTGCTTCTCTTCCATTTTTAACTTCTGCAGAGTGTAATAACTTGGGAACTGGACTTACCTGTTATTATATCCATAACAGCAAATGAGGAGAGCCAGCGTTCATCTTGGGAAACTTTATTGACAACACAAAACCCGGACATTCTCCGTCACAACAGGAAAAACTCGGATAATAAAATCACCACTAGATGGCACTGTGTAACCACAAATAAAATAGAATTGCCCAGCAGAACAGTTATACTCTCTTTATATCAACATAATATAGTATCACTATATCACACAGAGCATGATGGGAGGAATTTTGCGGGAATGAAATCCTGACATAATCTAGTTGCAGTCTTGTAATTAGTGTTCCTACAAGATTCAGTCTTTCTAAAATCTTTAGTCTGAGACTAGTCGACTGTTAACCCAAGTCTTTAGATGTGAGCTGATAATGTTTTAGAGTCTTTTCAAAATCTTGTCAAAGTCTTTAGGTGTAAGCCCAGCATTAGTAACACTAGAGTAAAGTAGTAAGTCTGTGTAGTAAACAAAAACATTAGTATGTGGTGTTTTTAGGTATTGGGAGCCCTTTCTAGTCTGTTGTTGATCCTCCACTTTGAATCAACGTCCTTTAGTTACGCTGTATTAACAGTCTGGACACTTTTTAAAAATCAGCTGAAGACCCAGTTATTTAAAACTGCTTTTAACTAAATCTTTCTTTTATTGGTGTTTAACAATCACTATTTGTATGTTGATGATTATGTGGTTTTAATGATATTTTTAATTTAATTATTTTTATTTGTTTTAGTCTTTTTTTTCTTGATATTTTAATCTGTCTTTTATTATTTTATTTGTTTTAATGGTCTCATTTTATCTTGATGTTTTTGGTTCTTTGTCTTAATGTTTTAATTTTAATGTTTTGTGAAGCACTTTGTGATTTATTTCTATGAAAGATGCTATATAAATAAAATGTACTTACCAGAGCCTTCAAAAGTACTCTCATTCACTACTCAAGTAGAAGTATAGATATTAGGCTTTAAAACAACTTTTGTAGAAGTAGGAGTATCAACTGAAGCATTTTACGCAAGTAAAAGAGTACCGGTTTCAAAACTACTTAAAGTATAAAAGTAGAAATAATGTAAGAGAAAAAATGCCATAAATGACATAAGTTTAGGACACAGGGCCTACAGTGCACTTTATACTTTAGCCCTTGTTAATTGAATTATTTTACTCAATTTGATTTTTTTAATTCACATGAAAATGTTTTTATTTAAATTAAATGTACTACCTCAGCAGTTTTTAAATGTCAACAATGTTGGTTTGAAATTACTATCTTGTAGTAACCCCTCCTGCTTTGCAAATATACCAATTCATTTTGAACACTCACACAAATTTATTCACAAAATCCATTAGCATATCTATGGGAGTCCAAATCTCTGGGTGTAACATAAAAACTTTTCCAGTTGACACCAAGTACCTCTTGTTCATTGGGGGGGGGGGTCTGGTCAGGCAGGATCTGGTTTTTGAGTTTTTTCAATGCATAGAAATTCTAAAGCCTTGAGCCGTTAGTTTGAGTATAAATGTAAACGTGCCAGTGTGCACGTGTAATTGGTGTGTTTGCAAAACAAAGGCAGGGTCAGCACACACCTAAAAGGTAAAGGCAGGTCAAGGAATTTTCAGCAAAAACAAAAAACCTGAAAAGAAAC
Source organism: Callopanchax toddi (assembly GCA_006937965.1). Classification (NCBI taxonomy): domain Eukaryota; kingdom Metazoa; phylum Chordata; class Actinopteri; order Cyprinodontiformes; family Nothobranchiidae; genus Callopanchax; species Callopanchax toddi. Next base: position 29,876 of record SSNR01000028.1, on the reverse strand, counting down.
CAATAGGGTGTCGTATTTGTACTTCGTTATTTGAAGGCTCTGGTACTTACCTACTGAAAGTTGCATTCCTTAAATATCAAAATAAATGATGACTAACTCCTTTTTTTTCTCCCTCAAGGTGCTTTGCTTAAATTTCTAAGCCCTCTTCAAAAGGATGTCTCCAGTGATGAAGGTAGAGCAAATGTCTCTTTCAGCTGGTATTGTGTTTGAGTCAAATTGGACTCACTTTCAAGTTTAGGAATGTAAAAATGAGCTTTTATTGTTTTGTATGCCCCAGCAGAACTCCCAGGATTTGCTGACCCTCTCAGCTCTATCAAAGTTAAGCCAAATGGCTGCTTGGTTTGAAATCAACAACTCAATCACTGACAATATGCTGCCTTTCAGATCTTTGAATATGGGGCTCTTATAATGTCTATGCGATGCTGTCTGTACATGAAAAATATAAAATGATCTGATTTTTTTCCCCAGCTGCACCATCAGCTTCCTTTCATGTTCATGGGGAAGATGAAGAGAAGGAGGAAAGTACCTGCAGTTGTACCATAACAGCAGCAGAAATGGATTCTGAACCAGCACCACCTCTCAGCACAGATGTAACCTGTACAGCACAAGGTACAGTACAAGGTTCTGTCTCTTGAACTGTTTGTTTACTGTACAGCTCTCTCCACAAAATTGATCCTTTGGAAACAACATTCACTTTACATCGGAGCTGATGGGGCAATCCAAAACAGTTTCATGAATGGTGTGGGAGACATTTTCTAAGAGTGATGTTATTTTATTTATTGTTGCACTCTGTACACAAACAGTATGTTATAATGACACAGAATTTTGTCTTTTCCCAGCTGTGCTGTCAACTTCTGCTCTCATTCATGAGGAAGACGATGAGGGAGAAGAATACTTGGAAGAAACTACCTCCAGCAGTACCATGGCCTCAATATTAACACAAACTGAGTCAGCACACAGTACCTCAGGCTCAATAATATTGACCGATGATCCTGCACAATGGCCAAGACTTTTAACTGACACTGTGCGTTGTCAAATTGTGACAAAAGGACCAGTGCAAATCACAGATTTTGACTTCCCTCAAAATTCAGATAATCCACCTCGAAGATTCACAAAAGAACATTACAGAAAAACCATGAAAAATGGTGAGAAAATTATTCGATCATGGCTGGTATATTCTGTGAGCACAGACTCTGTGTTCTGTTTCCCTTGCACTGTTTTTGGGAAGTGTGACAATTCCCTGAGCAGCAGTGGCTATCGTAATTGGAAGAACTTAGCTCATCATTTAAAAGAACGCGAATGTTCAAAGGGGCATTGCAACAGTATGACAGACTGGCATGAGCTACAAAGGAGACTGCAAGCCAAGACAACTATAGATCAAAAAGAGAAAGACTTAATGCACATTGAGGTGGAGTATTGGAAAGGTGTAATAAGGAGAGTGATTGCCGTAATTTGTCACTTAGCAGAACGCAACCAGGCTTTAAGAGGCACTACAAGTGAGTTGTATGATCCTCACAATGGGAATTTTCTGGCACAAGTTGAACTGATGGCACAGTTTGACTCTCTTATGAGTGAACACATAAGAAGGATACACAAAGAGACAAAATGTGCATTATTTGAGTGCAACCATTCAAAATGAAATAATTGCAGTCATTGGAAACAAGGTACTTGAAGAGATTGTGAGGAGAGTACACAAAGCAAAGTACTATGCTCTTATTATGGATTGCACTCCTGATATCAGCCATAAGGAACAGCTTTCTGTAGTTTTGAGAATAGTCAACTGTGAACCATCTGTGTCTATTGCAGAACATTTTTTGGGGATTTATTGACGTTGAAGACACATCTGGTAAGGGCCTGACTGAAGTCCTGCTTGACCACCTGCAGAAAAACAACCTGAACATTTCTAACTGCCATGGCCAATCTTACGACAATGGCAGCAATATGATGGGCCAAAAACAGGGTGTTCAGGCAAGAATTTTGCAACTGAACAACAAAGCACTGTGCATTCCATGCAGCAGTCACACCCTTAACCTGGTTGTGGCAGATGCTGCCAAGTCCTCTGTGCTTCCCATCTCCTTCTTTGGTGTGTTGCAAACACTCTACAACCTATTCAGTTCGTCTGTGCAACGATGGGCAGTTCTAAGGCAACATGTAAAGCAGCTCACTTTAAAACCTTTATCAGCAACAAGATGGGAGGCTCGGATTGACAGCGTGAAGGTGGTACGATACCAGTTGCCGGAGATCCTGGAAGCATTGTCTGCTCTCCAGACATTTGCTATTGAGAAGGGGGACTCTGAGACCATGTCCTCTGCCAAAACTTTACATGGTGAGTTGAAGACCTGGTCTTTTCTGCTTTGCACAATGACGTGGTACAATGTTTTGTACCAGGTCAATCGTGTCAGCAAGCTGCTACAAAGTCCAAATGTTTCCATGGAAACACTTAAAACAGAAACAGAAGGAGTACAAAAGTACCTTGAAGACTTCAGGGAAAACGGGCTTGCTTCCTGTCAAATCGATGCAAGAGACATTGCTGAAAATCTGCAAATGGAAATGAGCCTCCCTGAGAAAAGGCAACGCAAAAAGAAAAGACTGTTTCAATATGAAGGTACAGAGGAAACTCACTCCACTCCAGATGAGACTTTCAGAAGAGACTTCTTCCTGCCTGTGATTGACACAGCCCTCAGAAGCCTGGGTGACAGGTTTTCTAGACTGAAAGATGTTTATGACCTTTATGACTTTATATTCTCAAAGAATAACATGAAGCAGACAAAAAATGATGGAAAGCTTCATGAACGATGCAAAAAATTGGAACAAAGCCTCCATGACATTGATGCAGATGACTTGGCACTGGAAATCAATTCATCTCTCCACACTTTTCCAGATGATGTAGCCACCTGTCCATTTGACATGCTTAATTACATATACAATGAGAAGCTGCTGGATTTGTACAGTAATTTAAGCATTGCCTTGCGTCTACTGCTGACTCTCCCCATATCAGTAGCCTCAGGTGAGAGAAGCTTTTCTGCTCTGAAACAAATAAAAACTTACATGAGGTCAACAATGGCCCAAGACAGACTCACAGGACTGGCACTGATGTCAATCGAGCGTGATGTTCGCCGATCTTTGAATATGGAGTCCATTGTCGATGCCTTTGCTGAAGCCAAGGCTCGAAAGCAGCACTTTTAATGGTTTTTTTTTTTTTGGCATACCAGGGTTTCTTATGTTGGATATGGATGCTGTGGCCCTTTAAGCACATTGCATTTTATTTTTATATTTTTCATCTACTATCTTCTAGTGTTTACACTTTTTTTTGGTTGATTGTTGCTAGGTGGAGGATTTTTTTGCACATATAAAGTTTGCCATACATGCACTATTATGTGAGATATGTAAATAGTATTTGTAAAGTGCACTGTTCCGAAGATATTTTTTTCATAAAAGTTTGTGCAATCATAAACAGTGTGTCCATTCTGTAGCTCTCTTTGGGGTGGGGGTCAAAGTACATTTTGACAGGGGGGCCCCCAAAGTCCATCTTGCCTAGGGCCCCCAAATTCCTTGAAACGGCCCTGCGACCACCAGTCCCAAGGCAGAGGGCTCCACAGAGGAAACACTGGAGGGTTAAAATGCGTAGCATATAAAATAACGAGAACTTATATGAATAGTAAAATGACCAATAAAATCCGAATAAAAAACTAAATAAATAATAATCAGTTAAAAGCTAATCTAAAAAGGTGGGTCTTGAGTCTATTCTTAAAAACCTGAACGTTCTCTGCGGTCCTGAGGTCCTCTGGCAGTCCGTTCCAGAGGCGAGGGCCGTAATGACTAAAAGAAGCTTCGCCGTGGGTGTGTGTCCTGACTTTAGGGATGACTAGCAGACGGCTGCCAGAGGAGCACAGTGACCGCGGTGGTTCATATGGCAAAAGCAGTTCAGAAAGATAAGAAGGGCCAAGACCATTAAGACACTTAAAAACCATTAACAGTATCTTAAAATCGATCCTAAAACATATGGGGAGCCAATGCAGTCATTCTAAAACCGGAGTGATGTGCTCCCGCTTCCTGGTCTTTGTCAGGACACGGGCTGCTGAGTTTTGTAAAAGTTGTTGACCTGAAGTACTCTTCTTGGAAAGACCAGAAAGCAGGGCATTGCAGTAATCGATTCTACTGGTGATAAAAGCATCAGCGTCTCCGTATTGGCCCGAGAGAGAATGGGGCGGACTCTGGCGATGTTTTTGAGATGATAAAAACCTATTTTGGTGACGTTTTTAATGTGAGGGATAAAAGTCAGCTCAGAGTCAAAGATCACGCCCAGATTCTTAACTTTTGAGGAAGGATTAAAAGACAGTGATTGTAGTTTGGGTAAAAGTTTCTCTCTCTGGGCCTCAGGACCAATGACTAAAACTTCAGTTTTGCCCTGGTTGAGCTGGAGAAAGTTTTCTGCCATCCAGGATTTAATGTCTAAAATACAGTTAAAAAGTGCATCCATTGGCTGTGTGTCATCAGGAGANTGCACCATCAGCTTCCTTTCATGTTCATGGGGAAGATGAAGAGAAGGAGGAAAGTACCTGCAGTTGTACCATAACAGCAGCAGAAATGGATTCTGAACCAGCACCACCTCTCAGCACTGATGTAACCTGTACAGCACAAGGTACAGTACAAGGTTCTGTCTCTTGAACTGTTTGTTTACTGTACATCTCTCTCCACAAAATTGATCCTTTGGAAACAACATTCACTTTACATCGGAGCTGATGGGGCAATCCAAAACAGTTTCATGAATGGTGTGGGAGAAATTTTCTAAGAGTGATGTTATAATGACACAGAATTTTGTCTTTTCCCAGCTGTGCTGTCAACTTCTGCTCTCATTCATGAGGAAGATGATGAGGGAGAAGAATACTTGGAAGAAACTACCTCCAGCAGTACCATGGCCTCAATATTAACACAAACTGAGTCAGCACACAGTACCTCAAGCTCAATAATATTGACCGATGATCCTGCACAATGGCCAAGACTTTTAACTGACACTGTGCGTTGTCAAATTGTGACAAAAGGACCAGTGCAAATCACAGATTTTGACTTCCCTCAAAATTCAGATAATCCACCTCGAAGATTCACAAAAGAACATTACAGAAAAACCATGAAAAATGTTGAGAAAATTATTCGATCATGGCTGGTATATTCTGTGAGCACAGACTCGGTGTTCTGTTTCCCTTGCACTGTTTTTGGGAAGTGTGACAATACCCTGAGCAGCAGTGGCTATCGTAATTGGAAGAACTTAGCTCATCATTTAAAAGAACACGAATGTTCAAAGGAGCATTGCAACAGTATGACAGACTGGCATGAGCTACAAAGGAGACTGCAAACCAAGACAACTATAGATCAAAAAGAGAAAGACTTAATGCACATTGAGGTGGAGTATTGGAAAGGTGTAATAAGGAGAGTGATTGCCATAATTTGTCACTTAGCAGAACGCAACCAGGCTTTAAGAGGCACTACAAGTGAGTTGTATGATCCTCACAGTGGGAATTTTCTGGCACAAGTTGAACTGATGGCACAGTTTGACTCTCTTATGAGTGAACACATAAGAAGGATACACAAAGAAGAGACAAATGTGCATTATTTGAGTGCAATCATTCAAAATGAAATAATTGCAGTCATTGGAAGCAAGGTACTTGAAGAGATTGTGAGGAGAGTACACAAAGCAAAGTACTATGCTGTTATTATGGATTGCACTCCTGATATCAGCCATAAGGAACAGCTTTCTGTAGTTTTGAGAATAGTCAACTGTGAACCATCTGTGTCTATTGCAGAACATTTTTTGGGATTTATTGATGTTGAAGACACATCTGGTAAGGGCCTGACTGAAGTCCTGCTTGACCACCTGCAGAAAAACAACCTGAACATTTCTAACTGCCATGGCCAATCTTACGACAATGGCAGCAATATGATGGGCCAAAAACAGGGTGTTCAGGCAAGAATTTTGCAACTGAACAACAAAGCACTGTGCATTCCAAGCAGCAGTCACACCCTTAACCTGGTTGTGGCAGATGCTGCCAAGTCCTCTGTGCTTTCCATCTCCTTCTTTGGTGTGTTGCAAAGACTCTACAACCTATTCAGTTCGTCTGTGCAACGATGGGCAGTTCTAAGGCAACATGTAAAGCAGCTCACTTTAAAACCTTTATCAGCAACAAGATGGGAGGCTCGGATTGACAGCGTGAAGGTGGTACGATACCAGTTGCCGGAGATCCTGGAAGCATTGTCTGCTCTCCAGACATTTGCTATTGAGAAGGGGGACTCTGAGACCATGTCCTCTGCCAAAACTTTACATGGTGAGTTGAAGACCTGGTCTTTTCTGCTTTGCACAATGACGTGGTACAATGTTTTGTACCAGGTCAATCGTGTCAGCAAGCTGCTACAAAGTCCAAATGTTTCCATGGAAACACTTAAAACAGAAACAGAAGGAGTACAAAAGTACCTTGAAGACTTCAGGGAAAACGGGCTTGCTTCCTGTCAAATCGATGCAAGAGACATTGCTGAAAATCTGCAAATGGAAATGAGCCTCCCTGAGAAAAGGCAACGCAAAAAGAAAAGACTGTTTCAATATGAAGGTACAGAGGAAACTCACTCCACTCCAGATGAGACTTTCAGAAGAGACTTCTTCCTGCCTGTGATTGACACAGCCCTCAGAAGCCTGGGTGACAGGTTTTCTAGACTGAAAGATGTTTATGACCTTTATGACTTTATATTCTCAAAGAATAACATGAAGCAGACAAAAAATGATGGAAAGCTTCATGAACGATGCAAAAACTTGGAACAAAGCCTCCATGACATTGATGCAGATGACTTGGCACTGGAAATCAATTCATCTCTCCACACTTTTCCAGATGATGTAGCCACCCGTCCATTTGACATGCTTAATTACATATACAATGAGAAGCTGCTGGATTTGTACAGTAATTTAAGCATTGCCTTGCATCTACTGCTGACTCTCCCCATATCAGTAGCCTCAGGTGAGAGAAGCTTTTCTGCTCTGAAACAAATAAAAACTTACATGAGGTCAACAATGGCCCAAGACAGACTCACAGGACTGGCACTGATGTCAATCGAGCGTGATGTTCGCCGGTCTTTGAATATGGAGTCCATTGTCGATGCCTTTGCTGAAGCCAAGGCTCGCAAACAGCACTTTTAGGTTTTTTTTTTTTTTTTGGCATGCCAGGGTTTCTTATATTAGATATAGATGCTGTGGCCCTTTAAGCATATTGCATTTTATTTTTATATTTTTCATCTACTATGCTGTTTAGTGTTTACACTTTTTTTGGTTGATTGTTGCTAGGTGGAGGATTTTTTTGCACATATAAAGTTTGCCATACATGCACTATTATGTGAGATATGTAAATAGTATTTGTAAAGTGCATTTTGACAGGGGGGCCCCCAAAGTCCATCTTGCCTAGGGCCCCCAAATTCCTTGAAACGGCCCTGAGTGTTACTTATCAAGAGCCTCAGTTTACCAGATCGGGGTTACCTGCTGATACGCTCCGTGGATCAATTTGGCGTGGTCGAGGAGGGTCGTCTGTGGGTAGGGTTGCCCAGGACATCCCTCGGATCCCCGAGGCGGCTGGTGGAGTCGCCCCAAGGCACGGAAGAGTCCGAGAGTCGTTCAGCAGTCCCATATCTGGCTGGGAAAGGAGGCTCGTTGTTCATTCCCCATGGCAGGTGAAACAGAAGCCGACAGGTGGTGTCTAGCTTCGGTCCGGGGAAGATAACATCGACTTTTAAACGGGGATTGAGACCCACAGGGAAAGTCGGCCCCTGAGCGTACCGTGTAGCTGAGAAAATGGTGCGCTTCTTGTTTCATTGCTGGCAGAATGAGAACTGCCGGACTTCCGGGCTGGAAGTCTACATGGAATCTTTTTGACGCATGGACCAATAGGAATGAGCTTACAAGTCATGTGGTTCTCGTCATTAAGGATCCCAGTTTTAACCCTAAATGGATTATTAATATTATTTAACCTTTTAGCAAAAGTAGAAACATGAAATAATACTGATGCAAGATCAACATTCATTAATACTGGAAGAAAATGAATTAATCATATTAAGACATTTCTGGACAGTGGATTAAAGGTAGTGTCTTTTAGAATGAGACATCAAAGAGTCTTTAAGTTTAATTATCAACTAAAGAAAGTCTTCTGGGTCTTCCGACACGACCGGGTCCTGGAGGGAATGTTGATTCAGGTTACAACATAATAAGAGTCCTTTTAATCCAAGTTATTGGGAAAAAGATGGGTTATTGTAGTGATGATCAACAAAGGTCAAAGTTCAGAGGATATAGCGTATTTGTAGACGCTACAGTCCATAACAACAGAACTAACAGGGTTCTTTACAGCTTTGTCAAAGTCAAAATGACTTTTCTAGCACTTCCAAGGTGAGTTTACAATATTTTCCAGCACCTTACACTGATTTAAAGAGACATGAGCAGTACACAGTAAAAACAGCTAAAATAAGGAGTCTCTAATAGGTCAATGTTGAATTTTATTTAAACTTTTCAACAGGACAAAAAAAAGTGTCTCAAATTTTGATGGAAAAGTCTTGGCAGACATTTTTCTTACCATGTACACATAATGCTCAAAACCTTTTCACTTCAGTGTCTCAAACTTTTTTATAATCAATTTCAAGTACCGTAATCAAATTATGGCGTCTATATTAATGTAGGGTTGCACGTTTCCCAAGATTTTGTTTAACCGTCTATTGAAGCTCTTAACGGTTAATAACCGGTTAACCGTAAAGTTATGTCACTTCCTGTTCCATAATTCAACCAAGGCAGTGAGTCATTTGTGATTTTCAGTTTTTATAGTTAAACGCTGAAACTGTGCAAAAGGAGCAACAAAAAGAGGAGCCAGAACTGGAGGAGAGGATGAGCTTCATGACTACATATTAGCAAATAATTAGAAGCCTAATTAGGCTCTGTTATCAAATGAATGAGTGCAGATGAATACATCCGTCTGAGCTGTGGCTGCGCTGACATGACATCGGTTTAAAAAGAGAAAAATCACTGCAGCTGTTTGCTGATTGTCCTTCTGGAGCAGCGTCGCTGACACCGCCTTAGACGCGTTTGATGCTGAACTTTGAATTTTCCTCTGCGTGTCTGAAAGCAGCAGCACATTAACATCCTCCAACACACCTAAACACACACTCTGTTCATTACGGTGTGGGATTATTATTCATCAGACGGAGAAACTCACCTAGAATCCAAATGGCTGGACCTCCTTTATGTAGTAATGAGAGTGAGTCATTCAACAAAAAACACACGTCCATTAGTCCGCCAAAGGAGAGTTATTAAGATCATTATAACCAATTAGTGAAAATATCCAGATGATCAGAAGCCAACTTCATACATCTGACTGATAGAGAGGTGGAAGCAGAGAACAAAAAGAGGAGGAACCATGTGAAGTCTGGCCTCAGGCTCACTCAGAGAGTCAGAGCTGTCTGACATCTGAGTTCAGGAACAGCAGTTCCAACCTGTACACATCATGTTTGGGGTTATTTAGTCATTTATTTATTTTTTGTGAAAATGGACAGAATTGTGTGGATTGCTTATAAGTAGTCAGGATCTGACCTGCAGCAGAGAGCCCATCTGCAGCATTTAGATCCTTTTAAATCAAACCCTGGTTTGTTTTCCTTCTTTAGTTAGTTTCTTTGTTTGGTGTGAACAGGAAATGTTCTGGGATGGAACCAAAGAACCAAACTGAGACCCAGGTGGTCTTGGTATATTTATATCACTGGTTTTATAAATAAATAAATAAAGTTATTCTTGTTCCCGAATACAAATATTTTCAAAGAATTTGTTCAAAATAAGTATTCAGGAAAAACCCGGTATTTGTGCTTTTCCAATATTTGTATCCAGCTCCATCCCTAATGTAGCATTTTAACTCATCAGGTGGTTTTAAATTCTCCTAAGTTAAGTTTTTTACTAATGTGCAGCAAAATCTCTCCTGATCTGACTAGCCATGAGTACTGCTCCGGTCAGAAGACTACTTCCTGTTTCTAGGGTCTCCGCCCATGTTGAGTGACATCACCAGTCTGTGTGGTCAATAAATAACTGATTAAACGTCTCTTCAGGATGAGTGAAATATCCCTTTAAGAAGAAGCGTGAGACCCTGAGTGTTATCCTGTGACTCACGTTCACCTTTCCATACATGAACACACATGATTCATTTACATGTTTTACTTCTTTTTCATGTGGACCTTTCTTTCCCTTCATCTGAGATCATCTGTAGCAGATTCTTTATTTATTTTTTTGTCCTCTCAGTGGTAACGGTATTCTTTTCCACACGCTGAAAGCATGTGAGACCTGGAGTGCTGCTTTCAGATGGGTGATGTTATCCCCTGGTTCGACGTCCCAGAGGGGAGGTCAGGTCCAGGCCACGACTTCTGTCTCCACTTCTCATCTCTAGCTGTCTTTGTGGTTTCTTCACCTCTCTGACTTCTTATACTTTATATCCTTTAACGGTAGCTTTTATCCAAACGCACACACTCCAGTGTCTGGTGTGTGTGTGTTTAACCAACCTTTCCACATCATTTTTACATTTTATTTTCAGAATGATGAGTTCATATAAATATCCTCGTGTAAACTTCTTCTCTTCCTTTTTCTCAAACTAAATATTAAATATGCTAATTTCTTCTTCTACTGGAGTGCATTATTACAATTTGTAAGTTTATGCAAACCTATGAAGTCTGATGAGAAGTCTGGTGATGAAGAAGATGATGATGATGTGTGTGTGTTGAAAACAGTATCGTAGAACCAGCTCAGCACCAGCAGCTGGTTAATGCTGCATGATGTCATCCTGCACTACTTCACTATGTGATTACCTCCCTTATCAACTCAGAGATGTACCAACACACCCTTCACCCCCCAATACACACACACTGTTGCACTGTCTGCAGACATATTATTGAATTTATTGTTATTGATAACTCCAGTTCTCTCTGATCAGGATGTTCTAAACGTTCTCTTAGAGCCTCCAGATGAGTTCTGATGAGAGTCAGGAGGAGAGACCATATTCCTACAGTTTTAGCATCACCTCATTGGCTCCCTGTCCCTGCAGGATTTATTTTAAAGTTTTTTCTAACCTCTAAAGCTTTCAAAGATCAGGCTCATCTTCTATCAGAGATCTTCTTGTTCCAGATGTCTCCATCAGAGCTTTTGTTTCTCAGGCTGCAGGTTTACTTGTGGTTTCTAAAAGTAGATAGGGAGGCAGAGCTTTCAGTTCTCAGGCTCCTCTCTGGTGGAATCAGATTTGTGTTTCCATCCATTTTGAGGAACACTGACTTCTATTAGAATTCAGCAGCGCCATTGATCCTCTGAATAATTTCAGCTGCTCTGCTGTCAGTCTTTGAGAATTTTTTGACAACAGGTCAGTGCAGTGGTCCAGTCTAGTTTATTATCTGAGGCTAATTAGCAAAGTCAAGCCCTATTTACCAGTGGAGGGCCGTGACTTTCACCTCTGGGCCTTCAGTGATTTTCTACTCAGTTCAACCTAAACTAGAAAAGATGCTTTTCCTGCGAAAAAGCAAAGTTGGAATGCTGAAAGCTGAAAGAGACAGCTGAAATTGTCCAAAACCAGCTGAAAGAAGCTCAAATGAGTGGAAATTTAGCTAAACTTTAAATATTTGCTGAAAATTTAGATTTGTTTAAGTTTAATGTAGCTTAAAGTTGTTAAACTTGAACAAATTTGTTGAAAATACCTGAATTGTTGAAATTATTGTACACATTTGCTGAAAAAGTGTAATTTAGCTGAAACAAAAGTTTAAAACCTCTGAAAAAAAATCTAAAAACCTGAACTAAAGCTCAACTGAAGAATATAAAGACATTTTAAGGGTCAAACACAGATAGAGCTGAAGGATCATAAAATCAGGGACTTCTGCTGAAAGAGAAGATGATTCTTTAAAAACCGTAATATCTATGGCCTTAAGTAGCATATCTGCTGAAAAAGGACAAAAATCCCAACATTTTGATGTATAACTTGTCTAAATAGGACAAACGGTGTGAGAGTAGGAACCTTTTGTTCGGAAAGGTGCTCAAATGCAGTCAAAATCCATTACACAAAGACAGAAGCATAAACCAATCAGCCTGGCCAATCAGAAAGCACCAATTTAGCTGAGTCATGCTTAGGTGACATGCAATTTAACTATGTCTACCTCACACTGCTGTGTTTAACCTGGAAGTACCACAGTCCGAACAACTAGCTGCTATTCAAAAATGATAAGACATAAATAAAAAATTTAAACTTTGTGGGTGACAGGACACTTTAGAGGTGTTCTGTCTAAATTTCTGTGTGTCTATGTTAAAATTTGAGGGAGATATGACGGTGGAAAACAGGGTTCAGTGAAAGTTCAAAGACAGACAGATGAGGTCGATTAATATAGGGAATCGGCCAAAAAAAGGAGGATTTCTCCTGGCCTTGAGGTGATTTATGAACGAGCCATACTACCTATGGCCCAAACAACCAGATATTCTGAAACTAGACAAAAATCCCAACATTTTAATGTATAATTTGTTGATGTTCTTCAAACTGAGTGAGAGTAGTTACAGTTTGAAATTTTTTGTTCCTCCAAAATCCAAAAGCCTTGACTGTTAGAGTGAGGTGATGACATCACCAGAGTGGGAGACAGGTTTGAGATTCACGATTCACTCCCGAACAAAGTTGTCCTGCTCCCACAGTTTTCACAGCACATGTATAAATTATACATCTCTGATTAGGGATTTTTGTTAGCTTTCAGAAAGTGTAACTCTCATGTCTGTGTGACTTACGGTTCTCTCACAAATCGACCTAGTTGGCTCAGAAAGTCCAAATCTGCTCCTATCTCTTTCATTATATTTTTGACGATTTTTTTTTGTCTGACTTCTGAAATGTTCCTTGAGTTTAACTCGTCATATCTCAGGAATGGTTAAAGATATCAACAAGCTGAATCATTCGGTAATAGTTGAATGTCTTGTGAGTCTTTTAAAAGTTGAATGAAGTTTATAGGTTGAAGTATGCTGAAGTAGTTAAACTTTGAAAAATAGTTGAATTATTTGAAAAATTTGAAGAATTTGAAGGATTTCAATGTATTCTAATGGGCCAAAAAGTTGGACAAAAAGCTGAATATTTCAAAAAATATTAAAGATATCAAGAAGAAAAGTCATTCCCGGAATGTCCTTAATGAGCTGAACGATATGAAGTATGAACGGTTAAAATCGGTTGAAATTGGAAGGAGTTAACTGCCAAAAAAGGGGCGGAAAAAACATAATAAAATTAAAGAGAAACAGCAAAAAAATAGTTGGAATGCTTACTCAGCATTCCAACTAATTAATACACCTCATAATACCTTCAATCTGACACCACGGCTCCAGAATCCATACAAAATAACACAGACACATTACATCACCCTTTTTATAGGCTGGTCAACACACATTTTTGGGCAGATCAGAACCCGTCCGGCTCTGATACGAACAGCCTGACCGGTGGTGCAGCTGATTCAGCTCAGTGACACGCTACAGCTGATTGATTACTAATGAAATAAAAGGACAAAAACACAAAATGATTTCACTCACCAACACAAGTCTCCACATCATAGCTCCAAACACCAAATCCATCAATATCAACCAGCTTTATAATCCCTGCGTCTGAAGCAGTTATCCAGGTAAAGTTCAGTTCCTTTTCTGAAATAAACGGATAAACAGTTTTTCCTGCTGGGACAGGATCCTTTCTCCTCCTTCAGCCATCGTGGGTTAAAGAAATACACCGATAGCTGTCGGTAGCTACTTTAGCAACTTTAGTTCAGATATCATCGCTTTTGGGCCAAAACGAGTCCATGTCCAATCACAGGACGCGTTCTTCTCAACATAGCGTGAGCCCAGCTAGCTGGCCTCGGCCACACAGACTCGAGAGCTGATTGGCTGTCGCAACCGAACATCTCTGCTGGCTGCAAGTGGACAGCGGCCTGCTGTGTTGATTCTGAAGGTCCTGAGAGAAGCACTTGGGCGTAGAGCCCCCTAGTGACAGACTTCAATCTGCCTAACAACGCAAGCAAGCTGAAATCTGATTGAACAACACCCTACCTTGGTATCTTAACACTGGAAGCGGCGCAACTAGGTGGATATAAAGAAAACAGACCAGAGAGAAAATTTTTATTTAATAATATTAACCAAAAGAAAAATACATTTACTTTTCTGAGTAAGTTGAGGCCAGCAGAGAAGGCCTGATGGCCCGCCACTGCTTTTGACCCTACTGTATAGTGGTCTTGAAAGGGTGATCCATGCTCTGATTTCCTCTTGACAGGACTACTGCAACTCACTTCTGGGCTGGACAACTCTCTACCTCGCCTGCAGATGGTCCAAAACGCCGCTGCCCGCCTGCTTACTGGTAATAAGCGTCGTGAGCGCATCACCCCCATACTGTCCTCCCTGCACTGGTTGCCTGTACGTTTTTGATTTTAAGATTTTAATCTTGGTTTTTAAATGTTTAAACGTGCAGGCACAGCCTTATCTATCAGAGATTTTAAACAAGCATGTTGGTGTTTGAGGTCAGAGCTCCAGCTCCTCTCAGAGGTTCCTCTAGGACTCGTCTTGTAACTCGAGGAGACAGAGCCTTTTCTGTTGTTGCTCCCAAACTCTGGAACAACCTTCCTCTGATCATAAGGATGACAAAAACACTGGATGAGTTTAAGTCTCTTTTAAAGGCTCCCCCTAGTGACCAATCTAGAAAACTACAACAGAACTGACAAGTCAGTGAAGCATCATGTCACTATCTATCTATCTATCTATCTATCTATCTATCTATCTATCTATCTATCTATCTATCTATCTATCATCTATCTATCTATCTATCTATCTATCTATCTATCTATCTATCTATCTATCTATCTATCTGAGTGTGGTGTATATTGTGTTTGCTGTCATATCTTGTGATTGTAATTATGACCCTCCAGCTGTATTTATGCTCCTCTCCATCTCATCCCACCTTCCTCACTATAATCAGGGCCTCTCTCTCTCCCTCCGCTCTACGAAGCAATAAAAAAAGACGAAGCGTGGGCGTCAATCGCTGCCTCGCGATGCTGTTCATCTGACAGGCACAAGAGAGAGGGGAAGAAAGAAAGGAATGAGATGAGGAGAATGGAGAGAGGAAGGAGATGCTGCATAGGATGGAGAGGGGGAAAGTTGTGCGTCTGCAGCTGTTTGGGTGACAGAGTTTGCTCTGCGTGTATCCATCTATATCCATCTACAGTATAGAGTGAAGCATGTGGGCCCCTGCTGTAGGAGAATGCCGGCCTCCTCATATGGGAGGAAAATAAATGTATAAAGAGAGATGAAGAGGTTTATTTTGACAGTGAAATGAAGGCGGCTTTGACCTAAATACTAAAAGCAGAGTTCACACAAAGGAAATGAGGCTCTTAAGCCCAACGATCTGCAGCAGCACAGCTACTTAGCTTTCAGGGAGATTTTTAATGACCCAAGATAATACCATTAGAGAAGGTAATGAATGATACATGATGACTCCACTCACTCTAAAAACAATATGTCTTCTCATTTCAGCACACTTTTATTAATGAATGAATTTGGAGCTGATCAATATTATAAAGGGCTCTGATGAATAATCATCGAATCCAAATCACCAGGTTATTGTTTGGTATGTTTCTCCTCCTGCTTCTCTGTGAAAACCCAAACAAAAAGGTTAACAGTAGTGTGCTGGGTTTTTGGTAACAGTATAACAAGATTCTCCAAAATGCAAATAAAATAGGCCCTGCCCCCTTTGTAGCGACAATGCTAAAGTTGACTTCACAGTAGAAACATTAGAGTTCAAACTGTTTTAAACGAGGGATGCACCGAAAATTTGGCCAACCAACAATTTTTGGTCGAAACATCTAAATCATGGAAACAACGCAGCAGAAACGCGTGATGTGGCGAGCGAACAGCGCAGCCAGCACACTGGTGATTTTGGACTGAGCGCTTCGGATCGTGACGCGCCGCCCTCGCAGTCTCTGATCTGAGCGACTCGTTTTAATTTGCTCCTCCCGCTGCAGAGCGCTACGGAGCTGTGAGTGCAGGTGACATATGCACGCACTTGATAAGGCTTACAGCCCCCAACCCCCCCAGACAGAAACCAAACATCACCTGTAAGTCCAGCCCTGACTGGACCTGAATCCGACCAGAACCAGTGACCAGTGGTGGTCTGAGGGCTGGTGGTGCCTCTGTCTGGTCGCTTCCCTCTGTAGCTCCATCAGCATGTGAATGACTGATGTAAAGCGCTGTACAAATGAGAGTTTATTTTGGATTATTTTACCACAGAATGTCTACTTTTATAGAGGATGATGTCACACACCATGTCTAAACTTTCCAGTGTAAACACCTGACGTCCACTGGTCTACACATTAGCACGTCTGTGTTTTATGGTCTTCTTCCACCAGGATGAGCTCAGACTCAGGAAGTGAAGGGTCTTTTGAACGTGTCATGTCTCTGACATAAACAAAATCAATAGTGTTAATTTCCCTGTGTTAACCATTTTGAGTTGATAGGGGTTAATTTCTGTGTTGTTTCCAGTACTTGCAGTGTTAAAACTGCTCAGGGGGTGGAGCTATTTCGCCGAGTTGGGCGCGCACACTCTCAGTAGAGTCAGTTTAGCATTTGATTTCAGTCGGCCCTCGTGATAAACACAGAGAAAACATTCTAACGAAGAGGTGTGACCGTCAGAGCCTTCTGCTGCTCACACCTAAACATTCTTTCAAAAGAACATCTAGTTTTCACACAGCAGCTGTTTCAGGCTTACTTTTACTCTGAGACTGAGAAACAGCTGTGTGGTTACCATGGTAACCCTAATTAATCAGTAGCTTTACTTTTTTTCTTTTATATATTAAATTATAAACAACTCTATCTACTCAGGCTGTAGTGACTGAAGTTGATGTAACTGTGAGCAGTCATTACGCCGACACCCCTCATTTATTTTTACCCCTCATGTTTTTAATTGTTAAAGTCCAATAGCCAGTTAGTCATGTGTTCTACCTGCTGTTTGATGTAGGAGAAGCAAACCAGCCTCTTAAATAGTGGCATTAACTATTGTTTGTGCTGTTGTTACCATATATTTATTTATTGAAAGAGGATAATACCCCTTGAGATATATCAGCTGATCTCACTGGCCACAGCAGCGGTCACGTTAACAGAATACTTTCCATCATTGACAGGTTTTTTAAAACCAGAAGTCCCCAACCTGTCGATTGTGATCGACCTCCTGAGGAACGAGCTACAATATATAAGTATGTATGTATGTGAGTAAGAAATGAAAAATAGATTAGGACCGCATTTTTTTGGACCTCTAAGTCAGAATGACGGAAAACGAAAAAGTCTAGCGCAACCTCTGAGCCACAGGTACGTTTCCAGTTATAATTTCTAACCTATATTTGTATACTACCACATCTGGATTTTAAGAAAATACAATGTTTTTATTATGGTTTCCGGTCTTAGCCACCCAGTCTCTTACATCACTGCTCGATCTCTTCAGCTAGTGGCTTTTTATGCACTAAAATATATAGCAGGTGACAACGTTTCATCAAAGTCATCATGTGAAACCTGCTGGTCGGTCAGAATTTTGTACCCTGGAATTCACTTCAGATGAAGACAGCTAAAATCAGCCAGACGGAGAGTTTCTGTGAGTTCAGCTTATGGTGGGCTTACACCTTAAGATTTTGACAAGATTGTGAAAAGACTCTAAAAGATGATCAGCTCACATCTAAAGACTCAGGTTAACAGTCTTTAGTCCTAGACTAGTCTCAGACTAAAGATTTTATAAAGACTGAATCTTGTAGGAGCACTAATTACAAGACTGCATCTAGATTATGTTAGGATTTCATTCCCGCAAAATTCCTCCCATCATGCTCTGCAGAAGTTAAAAATGGAGGAGAAGCAGCTTTCAGCTACAGTTCACATCAAACAGACACGGCTGGTCTGCCCCCAGCTCGAGGAGCGTTCCTCCTTTTCAACAGTCTGCTACCAGCTGTGCCTGGCCCTTTAAGAAGGTGGAATTATGGGAAGTCTGTGTTGTTGTGGCTCTGTGTTCCAGCGCGAGGCGCTCTCTCTGTCTGCAGCCGCTTGCAGTGTGGACGTATTCCTGTGCTCTGCGAGCAAAACTAAAGTTTGTGCTGTAAAAGGAGACAACATGCCTGTTCAGCCTCTGTACTACGGTTAGGAGATCACTGGACAGGGGAAGAAAAAGAACAAGTCCATTTTCGTTTGCGTTGAGCTCTTCTTTCCACGTCTGTAGCCATGTTTTGTTGGGTTATGACTGAGAGGGCTTCCTGGTTCTGCAGTGAGAACGAATCCTATTGGTTCTTGCTTGTTGTACGTCACTACAACTACACTCCGACTACAAAAAATATCTAGCAGGTTGGATATGAAAGACTGGAGAAAGACTGGCATAAATCGGGTCGCCGACTGCAGATTATCCCCTTACATCTAACGACCGCGACAACGGGAGCGCGCAGAGACTCCGATAAGATTCCTAAAGACTGGCAGTCTTTAGTCTGCGACCGTGAAAATCGTTAGGTGTAAGTCCAGCATTACATGTTCCAGCCTGAGTTTGACTCCAACCCGCAGGCCGAGCTGAACGCTGATGGTGGAGCTAACGCTGAGGGTATTACACGTCTTCAGAACCTAAATTGGAATCGTCTGTTTAGGGTTAGGGTTCTGATCCTGGTTCTGCTGGAGGTTTCTTCCTGTTCAGAGGGAGTTTTTCTTCCCACTGTCGCCCTCAGACTGTGCTGCTCAGATTTTAAAGTAAAGCTTCAATCTAATCAGTTGGTTCCTTTATAACAGGACAATTTGACTGTCATTTACAATAAATCTAAAACGCTGAATATTTTTGACTGAATGATCTGTATTTGTTTCTTTGATCAGGGCTTTGAGATGACTGGTGTTGTAAACTGAAGCTTTAGAAACAAACTGAACTGAGTTAAATCCACTGACTGATTCTCCGTGTGTTGCCCTGAGAGTTTTATTCTAATGAATGCTGGTGTAGCTGCGCTCTGAGACAAAGGACACCGCTGCAATGTGCAGCACAGATATCCCACAAAGGGACCTGGATGCTGGCTGAGAGACAGCGATCTGTAGCAGCTCCAACTCACTAACCTCAGGACTCAGAGAGACGGCAGAGAATTTCTATCAAATGCTTCTATAAGAAATAACAATGCATTATAAAGGGGTTTTTAATGCACCTTCAGTGCAGAGTAAATGAATGGTGCTGGGTTACAGCGTAATGAAATCAAACAAACAGAGAAGAGTCGAGACCTAACGGCCTGTCAGAGATGGAGTTTGTTCACAAACAGACGGCTGGTGTCTTTCAGTGGATGTGAATTCATGTCTGTGGCAGTGTGTGTGTGTGTGTGTGTGTGTGTGTGTGTGAGTCATGGCTGCAGCGGTGCCTGAGTGCACACACACACACACACCCCTCCACAACACTTCCATAAAACCCACTTTATGTGCAGATTGATAGGAGCCATTGATATTTTTTATTTATGAGAAACATAGTTTACTGAAGAGCTGATCGACCCCATGTGAGCCTGCAGCAGCACATGGCTGTGATTTTCTGATATTCTAGTTTTCAGCCTCTTCTCTCCATCCATTCATCCATTTTCATACCTTATTCAGTCATGTTCCATATTCTAGTTCCTGTTTCTGAGATGCTCTGAATCCTAGTGTAGACACGACCTGCTCAGACTGGTGATCATTCAGGTTTTTGGTTAAAATAAATTAGTTGTTAGTCTTGGCATTTTTATTTTAGATTTTGTTTATTATGGTAATTTATAGCTTTTCTAATGAGTTTATATTGTTTACTGTATAAATCAGGAATGTGTGTAAACAGGTCTCATGACTTGGACTCGAGTCAGACATGATTTTGGACGATTGACTGGATAAAACCACACAAGATTTAGAACTCAACTTTCATACCAAGAAAAAAGTTATGAAAAGTTTTATCTTTATTGATTTGAGGCAGTAAAGGTTTATTAGATAATGTATTAAAACATTTTACAAAGATATCATCCTGAATTGGAGTTATGGCATGTTTTTTTTTACAGGAAGGACCATAATCACCGGTGACAAAGTGGGTGGAGCCTCTAGAAACAGGAAGTAGTCCCCTGACTGGAGCACTACTCATGGTTGGTCAGATCAGTTAACTTTCAGGTATTTAAAACAACTTTTAATCAAAACTATATGTTAAAGTTCTAAATGACATGTTTGAAAACATCTACAAATTAACATGATAGTTTATTTACCTTCTTTTAAAGGAACATTAGGGAATTTGGTAAACATGCAGTTTAGCTTGTTTTGGGCTCCCTCTGGTGTCCGTTTTAAATCACTGCTATTTAAAAGTTAGCACATTGTTTCAGCTTATAAACGCCTAAATGTACCTGTTGAAATGTCTCCTCAGCCTTCATAGCTTTCTACAGGAGTGGTTATTTACTCATTCAAAGAAATCAGCTGTGTTCAAGCAGGGAGAGATGGAAAAAAAGCAGAAATCATGAGCTAAAAACACTCCAGTGCTAGCATAACAGCTAGCCACATTGGGTTAGCCTAACCCTCGTGAGACACGTGACTTCCTGGGTACCGTGACGGCGACGGAGATCTTGCAATCGTGGTATTCCGAATCTAATCTCCAGATGGGCCTAAGGGACTTTTTATTAACTCTGTAAAGGGTCATATTAGCACAGACTGGCTCAAGGAAAATATTTAAAAATATGAAAAAGTTGCAAATGATGCCTTTAACAACGTTCTAACATAATATAGCTACAAATATATTTAAAAAACGAAAGAAATCAATAAGGCGGTTCCACTCAGTTCTCAAAAAACCTCAGCCAATCATACATTTCGGACCAAAATCAACTATTGGACAATCCAGCTGCCAGAAAGCAAAAAAAAAAAAAAAACGCTTGGACGTAAAGAGGAAAAACCAAGGGGAACGTTTCTACGGCTGGTGTTTGGCTCTGTATTGTTACTGTGGCAATGTACGGTCCATGTCCGGTGGATTATACCTGACAGGAGGGGTGAGAGCTCTGAGACGTGTTTGTGTAAAATAGCTAGCTAAACCTAGCTTGTTTGCAAGTTCCCTATTGCACCTTTAACTGAATCTGAATTACTTCACTACTGTTTTGTCTTCATCTGTATTAACTCTATATTGCAAATTGTAGAGGTTTACAAACTTAGTATAACATTACTAATTAAAACATATCATTCTAACTCATCAGTGTGACTATTTTGAGCCAGAGATTTTTAACTACGCGAAAAATGAGCTGCTAGTTTGTGACTGATCTTCGGCAGTGTCTCTCCTAATCTGACTAGTATAAGTCAGTGAGGCGGGCTGTTTTTAAATGGGAGAAACTGAAACTAGAACCATGTGGTGAATATTTTGGTGGACTTTTTTGTTTTACTTTAAAATGTGATCAGATTCATGGAGTGATTTCCAGGTTTGGTCTTTTGAGCCGCCTGTTTTCCAGTCTCGCGTTGTGTAAATGCTCCTCCTGGTCCTAGCTCTTTAGTTTGTTGGGTTTTTTTAGTTTTTCCTTTGCCATGTCTGATTGCCTCTGGATATTTGACCCTAGTTTGATCCCAGACTCTGTTTTGAACAAAACTCCTCATGTGTAAAGTTTTCCTCTCTGACTGCCTCCTGTTTTGACCCCTGATCAAAGGAAACTCAAGAAGAAAGTGACACCAACCCATCAAACATAATATTCTTTAGATATTGCGACATTTATATGTCGATAGATGTTATATGAACGCGTAGGAAATGGCATCAAGTGCTTTTAAGTGAAACGTGCTCTAACAGATCGAATTTCCTCTGTGAACAAATTACCATTAATTTACTTGCAGTTGCTGGTTTCCAAATGTCACGAGAGCAGCAAATTACAAATCAAGGTTTCCTCCCCCATATCTATTTCCATTTGTTCAGCCGAAAGCAAAGAGCACTTCATCAATGCTGAAGCCTTTCTGGATGCCAAATGCTTTTTGTTAAACAATGCAGTCAGCGGCAGAGGGGAGCCAACAAATCATTACCACAAACAGCCGGATCAAAGGGTCTGCTGCAGGTCCACGCTAAATGCTTCTGCTGCTGAAAGGCACCTTTATTAGTTTAAAACCCGTCAATGATACACGGTTTTTTCTCCGTAGAGAACAAGAAGTGTTTGGACTAAAGCTAATTTCACTCATTGATTATTTTGACAAGTTTATATAAAAACTACACTTCTTAAAGCGGCACTCCGGAGGATTTCATCAGGAGAGCAGTTTTTGAATCTAGCGTCCAAAGGCTCCTCCTCAAAACATCTCGACACGCGCGTCCGGTCGCGTGTGCGCGCGTGCACGCAGCGCATATACTTCGGACATGAACTGTACCGCTCAATGTGTAGGGTTTAATCACTCACAGTTCACAATCTTATTCCAACAATACTACGAGGGTCTGAAGAGCCCTCTCTGTCCCTGCTGCTTCTGATATTAGCTCTGTTAGCACCGAGCTGCTGCTGGACTCTGAAGCTGAACTTGACTCGGCCATGGATGAACTTTCTGACCAAAATAAACGCATAATCCTGTCAAGCCTTGCCATTCTGTGAGGTGAAAGGTTTAAAAATAAAAATAAATCCATCTTTAGCTGGAGAATGGGTAGGTTTTTAGTAGGAATGAGCTGTGAGACTGAGACGGCAAATGGAGAAACACACAGAGCGTCCTGTACGACAGCGCCCCCTACTGGTACAGGTTTGGTCGATGCGCGTGCATGTTGAGAGAATGCAGAAATTTGAATTTCATTGGCTGAAAAATGTCGGCGGCAAGAAATAATGGTAAGGGGGCTCTAGGAGGACGGAGGGTCTTCATCAGAATGACAGATGTTGTGGAACTCAACCCATAGATCATAGTTTAGACCTGAAATATCATTTAAAACATTTAGAAAACTTTGATACAGAGAAAAATGCTCCAGAGTGCCGCTTTAACCTAATAAACTGTCAAATCAGAGAAAGAAAGTACATTTTATGACTGTAGTATTCATATGTGTTATTAGTCAGTAGCCATTCTGAATTGGTTTTATGTATTAAAGTAATAATACATTTTTACCCATTGTAGACAGCTTCCTGAACAGCCTCTATTCAGAGAAATGGAGATATAAACCAACGTTAGTTTGACATTACATTGCACGTGTGGGGGGGAGGGGGGTGCATGCTGGGTAGGCAGCATGCACTACAACTACAGATGCAATCATCTTGCTACTGTAAAAACAGAAGTTTGTCATATCTGAAATATAAATGTAACTCAGTCTCAGTTCAATAGTTTTATTCTAACATTGAGACGTTGCTGTGATAGTTACCTACCTGTAAACTATGCTGTTATTTCCATTCTGAAAAGATTAATGTTATACAATGCTTGAATTAAGCTAATTAGATATCATTGCATTAGAACGTGAACTATAAGGTTGTTTCGTAAAATCAGGTCAGGTGTTATTGTTCTTTTACGTGTGAAACAGTGAAGCCCCAGCTGTGTGTCCAACGAGGCTGATTGCTGATTTAGTTGACGGCGAGCCTTCCAGTTGAGCTTTGAGTTTAGCCACCACTAGGGGGTTGCACGAACTAGTCGACTAGTCGACTTTTGTGGGCTGTAGTGACTTTTTAAACCAAAGGTCGACTCTTCGCTGATCACGTGAACTTTTATTTTGAAGGGGTTTCCTTTGATTAGTTCTATTCCCTTTGATGTGTTCCAGTCTGCGCTATTAAAATGGATATTTACTCAAAGAAAACTTCTAGGCAGCTTTTGATGCTCTTGCCAATTAATTGTCCTTATTTAATCAACTTAATGGTGAGTCTTTGCTTTCTTTATCTCTTGTTTTACTAAAAATGCGGCGCTATTCAAACCTCCGATGTGCTAACGGCTAAGCTAACGAGCTAATGGCTCGGCTATCAAGCTTTGAGTGATTTTAGTCATTAAATAGCAAATGTCTTCGTTATGATTATGGCCGAACAATAGACCACAATCTGACTAAAACTGTAGTTTCACTTTCACTTTCACTTTATTATAGAAGTCCCCGTAGGGAAATTTGTCTTGCAGACAGCTGAACATGAAACACAATCCCAGACACAATTAGCAAAAAACAATAAAAGCATTTAAAAACATTTAAAAATAAATGAATAAATAAATAAATAAATAAAAAATAAAAATACCGGGTTAAAAGCAAATATCATCACAAATCAATAAAAATATAGTTTTAGTCAGATTAAAACTGTTTTGCGTATAAGCATGACTAAAATGTGACTAAAACTAATCAGCATTTTAGTCTAAAGACTTGATATTAAAACCAAAGTGTTGCCTAAAACAACGGCTCTCTCTCAGCTGTTTGTTGTCAGCATAAAAATACGTTTTTGCAGTAAAGCCTGTCAAGTTTTATAAAGCCGTCCCGTGTGTATGACGTCATCAGCGATTAGTCGAAGTCGACGCGACTTTTATTACTTGGTAGTCGACTTGTAAAAATAGCAAGTCGATGAACCCCTAGCCACCACTCCACCCTTCAGAGGATCCTGTAGGAGGATTGTGTCAGCCCCCTTCTTGACACTAATGGGAGACAACTTTTTATATTTCTTGACTTATTCCCCCCTCCCACTAAAAGTTACTGCTCTTCCATATCACTGGGTTTTTGCTAGTTCTCTCAACTTAAACTGCAAAAACAAATTGTCCTACTTTATATTCTATAAAAATTAGGGAAGAAAAGCACAGTGATTGCTGGCTGCTAATCTAAAAGTATGTGTCTTTAATTCATTAAAAATGTTTTTACTGAAGGATAAAGAACTCATCGGAACCTTTGGGGCTTTGATTCTCATTAATCACAAAGAAAAACAAAAAAATCAGAAGAAAAGTCTGTTGTGCTGTTCTAACAATCAAATAAAATGTTCTCAGTTCAGTCGGGTTTTTAGCAGAAAACATCAGGAGTTTGATCAACTTTAGGTTTTTATTCATCATCACTAAAATAAGAGAAAACATCACAAACATTTCTGACTTACATCAGCACTTTAATCTCAAAATAATTTAGTTTAAATGACGCTGTGAAAATGTATTAGAACATACCAAGAGCAACACTAAGGTAGAAATAAATCAATCCATCCCTTAAGCACAACTGACAAATTATAAATAACCGAGCCGACTGGAACACGCGTGATCTGATTAGTTAAGTGACAACTCACCTGCCCATGACGGGCACATGTATCTTATTTCACTGGTGAACATTCCAGAATAAATTAAGGCTGTAATGAGAAGAGGCGTTCCCTGACCTTCCTCTGCAGGCAAATTCGTCTTTGACGGCGTCCTTTAAGAGAAAGTTCTGGATTGTTTCTATTCGGAGTTCGTCCTGCTTTTGCACTCTGCAACGAACTAATGACTGGTATTTTTTCCACATTGAATGGACTTTTATTCATTCGTGTAACGCCCTTTTCTCATGTTTGTTTGTTTAATACAGGGATGTCCACAGTGCGGCCCGGGGGCCACTTGTGGCCCTCAGCTGAATTTTAAGAATGATATAATTTAGTCCTCCTGCAGGATGTTGATGCAGAGAGATGCTTTCTGGTGTTTTTATGTTTAGATTTTCACTAAGAGACCCAACAAACAACATAACTGGTAAAATAGAATATTTTTAAAATACCAAATTTACTATCTAATCAAAGTATTTGATTTTTTATTAATAAGCTTTTTCCTGGTGAAAAGAACCAATGCCTTCACTGACTTTTACTGAAAAGCAG
Source organism: Callopanchax toddi (assembly GCA_006937965.1). Classification (NCBI taxonomy): domain Eukaryota; kingdom Metazoa; phylum Chordata; class Actinopteri; order Cyprinodontiformes; family Nothobranchiidae; genus Callopanchax; species Callopanchax toddi. The sequence goes on along the minus strand of SSNR01000028.1, from coordinate 4,103 downwards.
GCTTGTCAGCTCTGTTCATAAAACGTGACTGAACATTTTAACTAAAAACAGTCGACCAATCAGATCCAGTGTAATTAATGCGTTTTATTATTGAGTCAAACGTACAAGATCCCTGTACGTCTTGTATTCACAAAGATTCTGTTAATTAAAATGGTGCATTTATAAGGAATTTGTGAGCAGAACAAATAAATAAAATCATTATTTGCCTTTTCTTTTTAATTTAAACATTTTTTTTTTCAAACTTTCGTGGCCCTGGAGGACTTTACACTTGGTGATTTCGGCCCTCGTGTTGAAAAGTTTGGACGCCCCTGGTTTAATAGAATGAACCAGGAACTCTTTGATTTCAGAACACGACACACTTCAGCCTTGAGCTGCTAAATAATAACTTTAATTCATTTCCATCAAGTAAATGATGAAAAGTGCACTTTTAGTTTTTAAAATGAAAAACCAACAGATACAGTGTTAATGCTCAGTCCATTTGGACATCACTTTTTCTTAAACTACTTGTTTATTGTAAAATATAAAAGTGTTGTTTCGTGTCATTTAACTTTTGGACTATTGATTAATGATCATTGGTCAGCATCATGTTATGCCTCATATTGATCAACAGGGGGCCGTGGAGTTTATGCTGCTGCAGCTGTATGTCCAGTAGAATAGTAGCATACTGTTGGTGTTTAGTTGAAACAAACTAAATCGACTGGCTCAAGCTAAATTGTAGAGGTTTACAAACAGGTAATATATAGTGTTCTAACACATTAGTATGACTTTTTTATTACCCAATAATTAGTCGTGATTGGATTTATGGCTCTTTGTTGGTTCCAAAAACTGGCTCTTTTATGTCTATGGCGCGCTACTTCAGGAACGGGTCCTGTGAATCTCCAAAACCGTGGCACATCCGCGGTGCAGCGCTGATGTCTTCAGTGTGTTTCAGGCTTCAGTCTGTCTTGGTGACCGTGGCTCAGTGGCGAGAGAGATCGCCTCCCATGTCAGAGAGTGTGGGTTCTAACCCCGGCCCAGCCATGTGTTGAAGTATCCTTGGGTGAGATACTGAACCTCCATCTGCCTCCTGGACGCCAGACGCTGCCCTCTGCTCCCTCAGGGATGGGTCAAATGCAGAGAACAAAGTCCACTACGTTGTACTGAGGTACATACGTAAGAGGCTACAAATTCCCCTTTCCCTTGCTAAATGTTTATTATCAGTTCTGTCCTGACCCACATTTTAAATCTTATAGATACTGATACATTAATTTAAAAAATCATAAAAAGTTCTTTAGTTGTTGTAAAATCTCCACAGTCATAACCCATCCATCCATCCATCCATCCATCCATCCATTTTCTGAACTACTTCATCCACCTGGGGTCGTGGGGAGCTGGCGCCTGTCTCCAGCCGCCACATGGACATTTCAAACACTCACTCACACATAGGCACAACAAGTTAGAGTCACCAATTATCCTGACAGACGTGATTTTTGTTGCAGTAAGAAACCAGTGCATGAATGGACAGAACATGCATAAAGGACGCAGCCCATTTGACCAAGTTTATAAATAAACTAAAGAGAAATTAGACGTCATTTCCACACTTTTTAAGTTTTTTTTGTTTGTTTGTTTGTTGACTTTTTTATTTTTGACAGGACAAGCAACAACAGAGCTTAGTTTTTAAAGTGTGCTTTATTATTATCTTTTAATCTTTTTGTTAATTTTCACTTTATTAAATCACCTGTGACTTTTCCCAGTGTAACCATGGGTTACAGTGAGGGTTGCATCTCCGGCAGTCAGTGAACATATCAGCACACCTGTCTGACATTGCTGGGTGATTACGTAGCTGATAAAGACGGGTGTGTGGGAGCGTGGGGATCAGATGGTTGGAGTTGAACAGAGCTGGTGCACGGTTGCCAAGTTGGATTGTACGGGTTACTGGAGGTCCTGGTGCAGGTGGATGTCCGTGTGAGTACCCATGTTTTGATGGAGCGGGTGCATGGTGGTTTGCATGGTGGTTTAATGCGTCTGTGATTTGGTTTCATTCATTGCAGCCATGCCCCCTGCTGCTCAATTTAGGCGGGAAGGTAAAGTGCGTGACTCGCGCCGCAGCACTTACGTTATTGCGTGTGGGTGCAGGTTTGAGGATCTCTGGCGTACCGGTCAGTTATTGCTCCAGTTTAGCTCCTAGAGGAAGGGGCGGGGCGCGAGAGAGCCAAGTCTCTGTGTAGGAATGCGCTCCCGGTTAGTTTGTTTTAGAGGGTTTATTAAGTGTTTTGGGGTTGTTTTCTGAGCTCTAGTTTAGTATTTTCCCTTTTGTTTTTTTGGAGGCGGGGGATACCTTCGTCATGTAACAATAAAGGCAAACAATGGTTTGTCTTGAAGCTATTGCATAAGTTTAGGGTCATTTAACCCTTTTTAGACATGTTTTTCTACATCGCCATTATTTTTCTTTAAGGTCAGTTTAGTTGAGGGTCATTTTAAACTGATGTTTTTAATTAATTCTAAAATAAAGACTGTATTTTTTTCTACAACACTGTCTTGGTTCTCTTTTGCGTTACCAGACCTTTTTACGGTCTTAAAGGTATGCAAGCGTGATAAGGGGCCCTTGGCCTTCCCGGTATCACTACACCAGAAATGTTGCAGCTTGTTTACCACAAAGAAGCTTCGTCAAAAATAAAACCATGCAGAAACTAAAAGTCAAATCTCTGACGTATTTGTGGCCTTGTTGGTTTTGTGTCTGATGCACAAAGTGACATGAAACTTTTTTTTGAGCATAGAAAATATATATTATGTGAGTCTTACTTTAGAGGATGTTGTGGTGACAAATGTAATAAGCACCTTGGCTTAAAGCGTCCTCTGCATACGTCTGCAACATGCTTTTACCCCGAGTGCTGCTCCACATGTGACAGCTCTGCAGAGCACCTCATTTATAAAAGCCTGTGTGAATAAAGCTTTTTTTCTGGACAACATACAGAACAAATATGAGTTTTTGTGTGAGGATGAATCAATATGTGAGAAGTGCATTCTACAAATGTAAAAAATGAGCCTGGTTCTTATTTGTTAAATGGAAGGCCTCCTGGTGTGGGTTTACTTTGTGCAGTCTAAATCCAAACACACTCCCAGTCATGCACTATGAAACAACTAAAAGCACCTTCTGCCAAGCAGAAGAGTGTAGCATCAACAAATCTGGAGGTAACAGAGCTGAAAACCCCATCATGATTTTGCTATTATGATCAGAGGCTCCACTACTCCAGCAGAGACAGTTTCTACATCTGGGGAGCTCATTTGCACAAAAGCATTTGCTAAAATGTACTTTTAGCTTTGAGTCTTTTGATCATAAAAAGCAGCTGGAGCTTCCACAAAGACATCTACAAGAACCTGGTTCTGATCAAATCTCGGTTGAGATCTTGGAAATGATTTATCAAGTTCAAAATCAAACATGTCACAGTGGAAGGAGGCTGCAGACGAAGAGGGCAGAGATTGGATACAAAAATTGACAATGAAGGAAAACAGAATGCTGACATGGCACCAACATGACTTTTGTTAAGTTGCAACAAATCATCTAAAAACCACTTTCAACGTGAAACTTTACATGTGCAAAACATACAAACTCAAAATGATGACTTCACTTCCTGGTTTCATAAAAGTCAGTGTTTTATGGTATAAATGATTTCAGCTACAGTTTAAACTGGTTTTGAGGACTGACACGGGTTTTGTTCAGTTGTGACCTGATAATACAGATTTGAAATGAACCTGAATCATCTCAAATAAATGTTTTGTTCTAGTTGACTTGAAGATGTTGATTATGGAAGTAAAAACTTTAACATCTGTTTGTGTGAATATTTGCTTAGAGATGAGTGTGAGTGGGTTTCCTGTAGACTTCAATGCTGAGGCTTTTGAGCTTGTTCTCACACAGAGCAGTATCTGTATTTTGACTCAGATCACCCACAAACTGTCAGTTATCGGGACGTTACACCATCGGGCTGAGAACATTCCCTCTAGAACTGAAACAAAAGGAACAGGAACACATGAAGGAAGCTCTCCAGACCTGCAGATACCCAAACTGAGCCTTTGTTAAATCAGCAAGGGAGTCTGGAAAAGACTCCACAGCAGCAAAAAAAGAC
>SSNR01000027.1:4395945-4466989 GCA_006937965.1 Callopanchax toddi | reverse complement strand
ATGAAGGAATTGATACGATTGACTGGTTGGCCTCCATGCTGGTCTGACCTGAATCCAACATCTAACCCAGTCCATATCAGGATGGAGATCCAACAGGATTTTTTTTTTTACAGTGAGATCTGATGATTTAATGTTTTCACTGGTGAATGGCTACAAAAAGACGTTCAGCCTTAGAGGTGAGAGAAATGGTGGAAGAAGTTAGAGAAGCAGAAGGAAATGATCAAGATAGCGATGCAGAGTTTTGACCAAGTTCTTATGAGTCCAGCACAGAGGAAGATATGCTGCTTTGTGGAGAGAAAAATGAGACCGAATAGCAGAGGCAAAAAAAAAAAACTTTTTTTTTCCAACAAGAAGAGGTGTCAGAGGTAGGAGAGGCTTTGACACAATCCCTGTTAGAGCATGCCAGAGGAATGGTGACGGAGTCCCCTACAGGATTGGCTTGGTGTGATATCCTTATTTTTTATGGCAAAAATAAACATGTAAACATTGAAGCACTGGCTGAAACTCTTTAAATCACATTGCTTCTTTTTATTATTATTATTTAAAGTAACTTCAAACATCATAATAACTCAAAAATCCCTTCAGGAAGAGAAATTTACAACAACTAAATCAGGAATCGAATCCGTCAGCCTGCACTGATCCAATTAGAACTTTAAACCATTGAATACTGTAATATAATGTAATAATTTCATAAAAAAATGTAACAATTATCATTTTAAAACACCCCCTCATTCTTATTTGTAAAGAGCATCGTTTTGTCTCCTTTGCTAATGAAAATAACCATCAGTTGATTATCCAGGTTTTCTCATTCCATCACCATCCAAATTAAAAACAGACTAGATCCTCCGATTCCCCTGAGTACATGTGAGTGTTGGCGTAAGCACAAATTCATTAGACTGCAACGTGAGTCAATGTGCTGCTTAAAGTTTCAGCCTGTACAAGGCATTTTATTACCAATGAGCACTAAAGCAAACAAAACGAGACAAAACACCTGCCATTTCATCATACTGTCAACAACTGATGTGAGGCATGAAAAATATTAAGTATATTTCAAAATCTCTTCCTGAGAGTGACATCAGATTTGAGAGTGAAAAACAAAATGACAAGCAGGTTCTGAAAAGGTGAAGCAGATAAAAACAGAGGGCTTTGTGCAGAAACCCAAACAGATTCAATTACATCACGCTCCTGATGTTAGACCAAGAGGACTTCAAACTGTAACAGGTTTTAGCAAAACGGCTGCAGAAATTCCTTCTTTCTGAACCACTGAGAAACATTTCATAATCTAAAATGCACAAAGAAGTGTTTTCATTTGTCAGCAACTGTTTTAGCAGGATCTTAATTTAGAAATGTTGTCAAATATTGTTCTATTTAAAAGATATACTAAAGAAAAACCTTCAAATATGAATACTGAGTTTACCCTCAACTCACTAAATTTATATAGAACTTTTAAAACAACGAGACGTTGACCACAGGGCCGAACATTGAGCAAAACTTTAAAAGCAGAAAATATAAACATGTATACAATGATAAAATAAGAGCCATAAAACCAGTGCAGGAGTCACACTAAACTGGAGCTGGAGTCAGCTGTTTTGTTTTTTGTGCATTTATGAGAATAAACTTGAATCTAAAACAAAATCTTTAGTTAGAATCTCGTTGATATTGGTTTGCAGAAAGATGCAACTGCAAACAAACGGTGACAGTTAAGTTGTCTCTTATTTCTTCTGACTCACAGCGAGGTTTCACGCAACAATTCGTCGTGCAAATGTTTTAAACCTTTTAAGAAATTTAGCCACATGAGGTTGAGGCCGTACAAATCATGAGAAAAGACATTTTAGAAGCTTTTGAAGAAGAAGAGGATGATGATGAAGAAAATGAAGAAGAGGATGATAATAAAAAGGATGATGAGGTATTGATGATAACATCATCATCAGGTGATGAAGATGAGTCAGAAAACTCGTGTTTGACCCTGAAACAAACTTTTTAATTTCCTGCCTATAAATACATGTTATTTGTTCATTGATTCGTGTATTAGCGGTAGCATTAGCCTACCTGAAGCTCCTCCACTAATGTCTCAGACTCACATCTTTTGGTCACTTGGACAGAGATACATACAGTTATTTAAAATGTGCAGCATTTTAATGAGTAAGCAAATGAAAACATTAGCAAAATGCTTTAGTAGAGCACAGCTGCATCCATGCTTTTGCACGTCCTCTCCCTCTGAGCCGTGCTCCGTTTTCCCAGCACGGACACAAATCAAAGTAAAGCATCTGCATGTGGATGAGATTATTATTTCCAGCCTATTTTCCATCCATTTCTCTGGCTGACTCCCTCTCACTCTCTCTCTCTCTCCCTCTTTGCAGCTCTGTAGTAACACTTCAGCTCCACGGCGACCTGAGGGATTTCTGGCTGGATGCATCAAGCTCAACCTAGTCACGTGTTTATAATTCAGAATAAAGAGCACACACACACACACACGAACAGAAAGATGAAAGCATGTTCCTATTAAAGCCTACATGCAAATGCCAAAACAAAGACAAACAAAGGAACTCATATGCACAAAGTTCTGCAAACACAAAATACAAACATGCACTCTAAAGACAGACATTTGCACAAACATGCACAGATGGAGCGTATTCATAGACTTGCAGAAACACTGGAGGCAGAAATAAAGACTTGCAGCAGTAACAGCCTCTCTGTCCTCACTGAACCTCCTGCATCTCTTTTTCTCTGCATCTCATCTCATCTGGTTTTACTTACACAACTCATCTGACCATACAGCTGTCTGCCTTTATTGTTTATGGCTCATAATAAAAAAGACAAACACAATGTTCCTTCAAATCAATCTGAAATTGTTCCTTCTTTTTATGGCATTTAATTTCAGATCTTAATCCTGCATACTCTACAGGACAGACAAAACCTGCAACCATCTATTGAAATGACAGCAAAACAACAGGAGCTGCAGCAGATAAGAGCAGATTCAAAACCCTCACAGGTTTATTAAAGTTTTGCATTTAATTTCTTGTATAAAAGCAGCCGAGGTGAAATCTTTTAAATACATCTGTGTCTAAACATTGCAGTGTCTCAAACTTTTCATCACCTATCGCGCAATTACAGTTTTGTATGATTAGCTAATGAGCAAAATGTAAAAAAACACGATGATCATGACCTGTTTCTGTCACAGCTTTTAGCTTCCAGTTGATTGTCTGACTTTTCTCTGAGCCACTTTCCTATTTTGGTCTTTTCTGTGTTTCATATTCAGCCACTGCAGCTGCCTTTTTCACAGACGGAGCTGCTAAAATTCACTGGATTCTGTGAGGAAACGTAGCAGATGAGCGAATACATGAATATTTTTGTAATGCAAAAAGCCTCAAAATAAAATGAGTATTAGCCATTTTGCTTTTTTGCATTTCCACCAGCAACTGGAATGCAGTCATACAGGGGTGGATCACTGAGATCCAAATTATGTGATTCTGCAGAACTAAGAACTTTAAAGCAATCCACTGCAGCCAGGATGTGAAATTTAAAGCTTTCTTTCCTCCAGAACTGCTAAAAAAATGTAATCAAGAGAAAATAGAAAGATAAAAAGATTTGAGGACATTTAAAGTGAGTTTTTTATGTAAATCTTAGTTTCCTGAATAGCCTCTGTTTAGAGAAATAGAGTTCATGTCGGACCCATGTGATCAAATATAGATGACGCTAAACTTTTCTATTGTTTATCTCATGGAACCACAAAATAAACTGTTAATGGCAGGATTGCTTTTCATCATTTGGATGATGGTTTGCAGTAGTCGCCATGGCAACATGTGGACACAGGCAAAGAGAATTCCAACAGCATGTTGGCAGCAGGGCCAGACAACCAAATAGAGGAGTTTGTCCCTAAACAACAAATCTGTTTTTTTTTTCCTTATCAATTTATGTGTTTTAACATTTTACAATGACATTAACAACCAATGGGGAAACTGGGTTTCGTCCTCTGCAGCTCCTGCAGCCTCTGTGTGTGATGTGATGGGACAGGTGGGGGATGGGGAGATGCATTAGGGTGAGCGGAGGAGAAGAGGTCCGCTGCAGGAAAATTACAGTTTCACACTGACTGAACACAAAGGTAACAGAGGAAAAACGTTCAAACGACGTCTGTGATCTGAACCCTCAATAAGTCTCATCAGAATATGAGTAGAGACTTCAGAGCTCTAGATGTTAAATGAGATGATGCACTATAAAAAATATAACAAAGCAACATGTGTTTAGGGGTCGTGTTAAATAAAAGAACAAAAACAATAAGAATGAGCGATGTTCATTTTACATGAGTAAATCTGAACATGGAGAATGTGTCGAGATTAAACTCAAAATGTTGAGAAAAAAGTCAAAACGTGGAGAGAAAAGTTTCAATATTAGTCCCAGAATTAAAGGAGATATGAGTAATTTGATAAACAACGTAGCTTAAAATGCTTTTTTAATGCCTCTTAACAACGTTCTAACATAGTATAGCTATAAATAAACTGTGGCGATAAAAAAAAAACAAAAAGTGGTTGTCCCGCAGTTCTCTAAAAACCTCAGCCAATGGACAATCCGGCTGTCTGTCTCGCCGAAGCGCCTCACTTCCTCACCGCTTGGATCCTCCTTTAATGCGTGCTGGTGCGTTTTTCAGCAGAACATCCAGGAAGCCGGCTGTTAGCGCTTCAAGTTTAAGAAAAAATACCAGAGTCCTTAAAAGAAAAACACCTTTTCAGCTAGCAGAAAACTAAAAACGTTTGGACGTAAAGAGAGGAAAAACCTGGGGGGACGTTTCAACAGCTGGTGTTTGGCTCTGTATTGTTACCGTGGCAATGCGCGGTCCCATGTCTGGAGGAGGCACGGCATAAGGGTTATAGCCAACGGGAGGGGTGAGAGCTCTGAGACGTGTTTGTGTCAAATAGCTAGCGATACCTAGCATGTTTGAAGATTCCTCAGTGAGCCTTTAAGTCAAACTATTATCTCCAGGAAAAGTCAAAATGTCAACAAAAAAGTTGAAATGTCAAGATAAAAGTGAGCACTCCAGTCACAGAAAAAGCGGGAATTCTTTTTTTATCATTTTGACTTCATTCTATAAAAAGCATGTGGACTTTTTTAAACATTTTAACTTTTTTCAGTATTTTTATTGTAATCTCAACACATTCTTTTTCCTTCACATGTCAAGCGTTTACTCCACGGTAAACAGCAATCGACTCTGGATGTGGACTGTATGACAAACTAAAAAAGACACTTTGGACTCAAATCCAATGTGGACTGCTTGTGGGTTTTACAACAGTTCATTAAAGAGCCGCAGTAGGTGGAGGGTTGCTGGTCTGAACCCTGCTTCCAGCCTGCTGGTGGTGGTCAGAAGGTCCAGCTTTACTTCTGATGCTACAATGTAGCTTCCTGCCATCAGTGTGTGAATGACTGACTAATCAACTGAGATTTAAAAGCCAAGTTAAAAAGATGGGACTTTAAAAGAGACTTAAAGGCACACTAGGCAATTTGGGCTTGTTTTTAGCACCCCCTAGTGTCCGTTTTAAATCACTGTCATAAAAATGAACCCCTCCACTCACTGTGTGCTTGTGTTTTTAATCATCAAATAAAGTTTTGTTTCTTTGGAGGCTCCGCCATGATGAACACAATACGATAGATCTAATCTATGATGTGTGTGTCTTCAGCTCGCCTGTCCTGAGCAGGTTCTGAGGTGGAAACATGGATAGCCATAAAGCTTCTTGCAAGATACGTGACTTTGTGAGACTTCAGGGCACCGGACCGGAGACTCAGAAGTTGCAAACGGTCATATTAGCACAGACTGGCTCAAGAAAAAGATTTTAAAATATGGAAAAAGTTACATAGTGTGCCTTTAAAATCATTATTTGTCATCTGTACGATGAGAGGAAGATTTCTCCAGAGTTTTGGAGCAGCAACAGAAAACGCTCTGTCTCCTCTAGTCACAAGACGAGTCCTAGGACTTATAAAGACTCTTCAAAATAGCCTAAACATCCATTTATAGGTTTTCTTCATCTGCTTCTGTAATCCTTCATTTAGAGGTCTGAACAGCTCACAGCATTAAAAAGTCATCGGTAAAAATCAGCTTCATGGTTTCAAATAATCAACAAGGTCCGTCAACTCAAAGGAAATGAATAAAAGACAAAGAGAGAGGTCTTTACTGTGAGCTCTGGTTTACGTCAAAACCAGCACAGAGAGGAAACTATAAATTATGAAAACGTAACGGATGAAAACAGGAGAGCGGGTCAGGGAACAGAGTGTCAGCTATTCATCGCACAGAGATAAAATTAGACTATATCCTACTCTGGTTATTGTCAGATGGTTAAATGTGCTTTAGTTAACGTAATGCATCATGGGTCTGAGTCCTCCAGCTCACATCACGGCCTCTTCATGCAGCTTCATGCCTATCTGAGTATTAACTGGTGGAAAAAATGTCCCAATTCTAAGTGATGATGTCAGATTTAGTCCTGCGTCTGACTGTTTGGAAAGGTTAAGATGTTTAAAAGTTTAATATTTCTCTGAGAGCATCCTTTAGCTTAAAGCTGTCACATAACATAAATAATACATAAAACTTTGGCACAAAATTTGATAAAACTGCAAACAGAACAGAGAAAATCAGCAAATCTTCCCCCAGTGATGGATTTTTATGACATATTAATAAGCAGTTTTCTTTATTTCCCTATGATTGCTCTTGTTTTTTTTCTCGTAATCGACTCAAATCCCCTTAAACGTATGAGAACCAACACAAAACCCCATCAGAACCATTAACTACATTTTCCAGTTTCTCAACAAACTGGTTTTGATGTTTTATCATTTCACTCACCATGTAGACACTCAGGTCCTCCCATAATGCCTTGCTGCTGCTGAGGTGGTGGCGCTTGCGGCTGGACGGTCTCCAGTCCAAGAAGCGAGGAGGAGGACGATGAAGAGGACATGGAGGAGGAAGAGGAGGAACAGGGTGGAGGAGATGAGGGGGGACACTGGGAGCTCTGGTTGGGGATGGCAGACTGGGAGCTCTGGGAAGAGAAGACAGAAAAAATATGTCTTCCAATTTTATCATGTGAAATGTTACATCACAACAGAACAAAGGTTTTATCATGAAGCTGCACAATATATTGAATATTAATTTATATAAAGTCAAAAACACAAAGGATTCAAATAAACTGCAGATGCCTCTTGCCCCGTGACCCTCAGTGGAGGATGAAGCGGTGCAGAAAATGGATGGATGGATAGTTTAGTTCCATAAAAATGAAAAACACCCCCCAAAAAAACCTGGCAGTGACTTGGATTTTGCTAGAATATGATACCCTTTGATGTGCAAGTGGCCATATTTGATCCCTGGTGCATTGTGGGGTTTTAAAATAACTTATAAACATTTTACAAACATTATAGTTTAAAAGAAATACTGCATCAGCAGCAAGACTATAAACAGGGGTGCACATAACTAGTCCGTCAGTACGCATGCGCACCACAGATATCATTTGCGTACAGAGGTGGGTAGTAACCAGTTACATTTACTCAGTTACATTTACTTGAGTAACTTTTTGAAAAAAAAATTTACTTTATGAGTGGTTTTACGTCACCATACTTTTTACTCTTACTTGAGTATTATTTGTGTTAAGTATCACTACTCCTACTTGAGTAAAATCTCTGAATCCTCTACTTAATGCGCGTAACTTTAAAGGAAAAACAAACATGTTTTAACAAAAATACACCAAACCTACAGTTTATTAAAGGAGACCACATGTTTGTGTACCAGCTTTGTTTTCCTACTCTCATTTTCTATAGCTAACTATCTTTATCTAGCTTGCACAAAAGCTAGACATAGCCAGCTAGTAAAATTAGCTAAATAGATGGCTACCTAGCTAGTTTTATAGTCGCATAGTATAGTCGCATATAGTTTGGCAATATATTTTTAAAAATACTTTGAAAAGTGTTTCTTCTGCTTAAAATTTGCTATTTTGATATCAAGTTATGTATTTGTATCAGTGTTTTTCATTTTAGCCTTTAAGATACTAGAATTTCCCCCAAACTTTATATTTTTGCCTGTCTGATGACATCATTTTTAAACAATCTGATGGATGTTACTCAGTACTCAAGTAGACTTTTTTACCAAATACTTTTTTACTCATACTCAAGTATTTTGGGGGGCAGCAACTTTGTACTTTTACTTGAGTAAACATATGTTAAAGTAGTGCTACTCTTACTTGAGTACATTTTTTGGGTACTCTACCCACCTCTGTTTGCGTACCAGACCCCTCTGCACAAATGCGCCTTTGCAGACCGGAGCTGCATGCGAAACTATGTTTGGGGACTCTTTTTGTTGCAACACATAAGTGTGCATTGCTAATTAGCTTCCCCAATAGAACTGGTTCATGCTGTTGTGCTCTCTGACATTGTTTTAAATAAAGAGTCGTTCTGTTTCAGCCAGTGAGTCTAGTTCAATAGTGACTCCGTGGATCAACTTAATTCAACTGCTTGACTCCAATAGAAGCAACTGAATTAAGTTGGACCCAGATTTTCTTTTCTTACAGTGTATTTTGGGTATATTTTCCTCTTTTTGCCATGTTTTTACTTCAGAATAGAAGTAAAGATATAAAACTTAGGATTCCAATCACATCTTGGTATTTTTTCACTTCCAAACAATTTTTAAAAAATGTACTTTTAGATTTTTATAATTTAAACTGTACTTTCCAGACTTTTTTTATTGCATCAAGCTTTGACTCTACTTTTAAAAAGAAGACATGCGAGCTTTTGAGTAAAGTTGCATGATCAAATCTTGATTTGGATGATCTCTCCATGCACGCACATTTTTAAAAATCCAATAGACAACTATATTTTAATCATTACTGCTGCATTTAAGCATTAAATGTTTGAATTTAAACCAAATAAACCCACAAATATGAAGCTTTCAGTAATCACTCAGTCCTATTTCCAGGATTTAAGCATTAACATTTTTTTTCCTGTCTTTTAACAAGCAGAGCCATAATTTATTTACACCATGAAAAACAGGAAAAAGCAGTGAATTTCATTCAAATGAGCCTCTGTAGAGTCATCACTTCACTAGATCTGAACTCAAGTGTTAAGTGTCCTTTTGCTGACATTTTAAAATGTCCTCACGCCTCATTCAAACAACAGTTCTCTCATCCAAAATCCTGGATTTGGCCTTATTTGACTACCAGTGTATTAGCAACAAAGACATATTTGGTTTGATTTCATCCTAAATTCCTTCAATCTTTATCATTTCTAAAGAATGAAAGCATTTATCAGCTAACAAAGTCACCACAGCATTATGAATTCATCCAGAATTACTGTTTTTTTTATCTTTTACATATTTTAATCATAATTATAAGTCAAATCCAGCAGTTTGTGTTACATTCCTCCTCCTCTAACTGAGACATCATGAGCTTCAGGAAACGTTCTGCAGATACAACAGATAAGTGCGAGGATGTGACACCGTTCAGGATGTGAACAGCTGCTCCAGCTGGATGTGCTGAGAGAAGCTGTAGCTGTGCTACGGAAACATTAGCATGGAAACATTATTACACCCCTCGGGATTTGAACCTGCAACGCTTTAGAAATGACAAATGTGTTACCATTACGCCCCTGCAGTTTGAAGCATTAAGTCAACAAATCAAACTGTGTGAAGCAAATATTAGAAGCTGGATTTACACGTCCAACGGAGCGGCTGGCTCTGTGGTTTTTACCTGGGAGGGGATCTGGGCGCTGGTGGAGCTGGGCCCGTTCTGCATCCCCATCCCGTTTTCTGTCAGGAACTCCTCCAGGTCCATGTACTGCAGCTGGAACAGACCTCCGTCACACGGCAGGGTTCTCTCCCACAGCAGCGGGCCCAGAAAGGCAGACTGGGAGTTGGGTCGCAGCGCGCCGGAGCCCGGGGTTCCTCCCCCGCCGGGCCCTCCAGCGTTTATCCCCAACGAGTCTTCATCAGAGTCCAGGGGCTTGTCTTTGTCTGAAAAGGACAAAAATAAAGACACCCTAAAGCAGGTTTCTGTGATACTAACAGAGACTGAGTCTCTAGAATAAATTTGAAAATTATCCTGACAAGGTTAGATGAACAAAAACTATTAGAAACATCCGCTTCATTATAAGTGTTTAAATAAACTACTGATGATGTCATCTGCTGAGATCGAATTAGATTAAAGCTCTAAAGTCATTTAATGATTTATGGACGTTTCAGGTAAACACAAAACAAATGTCTGTCAAACTAAAACAGGAAGTCTCTTTTAAAGGCACATTATGCAGTTTTTGCTTGTTTTTAGCAGCCCCTAGTGTTTGTTTTAAGTCACGGTTGTAAACATGTTAGCATAGTTTCTGCTCAGAAACCCCTAAATCTAACTGTTGAAACGTCTCCTCAGCCTTCACTGCTTTCTACTGGAGCGGTTCATCACTCCTTCAAAGAAATGAGCTGTGTTCAAGCAATTTTTAGAAAAAATAATGAAACTAAATCTATTCACATATTCAGCGAGTGTGTTCTCATCTAGGGCTACATATCTAGAGTTTTTAAATCTACTTCTCACTAGTTTGATTTTTTTTTTCTTTTTCACATTTGTGCCTGAAAACAGTTGATTCTGTTAAAAAGGCTGAATTTAATGAAGTGAAGAGTTTTGGTTTAAGTTAAAATGCAGCTCATTGAAGGTAAAAAGGAACATTTCCCTCTCTAGCGCCACCATATGATGATGGTTTTTAATTCTTGGAGGGGTTTTTGTGTGTTAGCATGTTGTGATGATCTAATTTACTCGCGCCGTTTTGCAGTGTTTTATTACACAAGGACAGCTTTTCATGAGCATAGAACAAGATGTTAAATGTTTAAACTGCACAGATACAATCATTTTCCTACTGTAAAAGCAGTAACATTTGAAAAATAAATGTTATCTAATCCAGTCTTTAATGTATTTTCTTTGAAAGCCTGAAAAAATACCCTATAATTTACATTGAAACAGCATTTTTTTATGTAAGAGAGACCGTGGTGTAGAGGTAGTGAAACCTGCCTTTCATCTGGGTGACCTGGGTTCAAGTCCTAGCACCAGAATCTATCTATATGCTGTTCTTGATAAATAAAAATCACTGTGAAATGACTACTTTTATCTTTTAGATTAATTCTATTTGATCATTTGGTTTGAGTGGTGTGGAGTCACATGGTCCCAACAAACTTGAACCCAAACTTTTGCAAAATTATAAATAACGTTACGGTTCACTGAGTCAAAAGGCGGGGTGGTTTTCAGTCTACGTGCAACTCAGCAGCTGTTCTTTAAATAATGGATGAACTATGGGATGTGTCATACAAGCAGATGAAAAAAAAACAGACTAAAGCAGTCAAGAATGATAAAGTTTTCAGGGACATGACTGACAAAATCTAAAACACAAAGCTTGAATTACAGATTGGTGGATCAAGTTCAGTCTTTAGCTCTGTCCGTGGTCCTGAAACATGAAAATCTATGAGTAATCTGTTTAAATATTATTTACAGTCACCGTTTATTATGACTGGACTTACTGTATGTAAATTTAAATCATCTGATTACCAACAAGTCTGTTTACAACCCTCCAATAATTGACTCCTTCAGCCTCGACTGATCTTTCTGGGTTTGAGGACCAATCAGCCGATGATAGAATTAATTTTAGTGAACTGATTTAAGCATTTAATCATCTATTTTCTAGTGAATGTTTCAGCTTAACACGTCTATAGTGTAAGCAAAAAACTCCAATAATAAAGTCAGAAAAGTTTAAGCGATTAATAAAAAGAATGGTTGGTGCTAAATATCAGCTGCAGTTTTATTTTACCTGGTGACTACCGTAATTTAAAATTCAGCTGTTTGCTTTATGAGACCTGGTGCACATTTAAGGTATGCAAAACAGGTTGTTATGATTTCACATGTTTTTTGAGGCCCAGAATAGTTTTTGGCATACAAGTAACAAATTACAAATGTTCCTTAAGGAGGAGGAACACATTTATTAATAAAGATCAGACCTAAGCTATCAAAGAAATTAGGAAACGTTTTAAAGATCAGTGGGAGAGGAGGAAAAATAATAATAAGGGTAAAGAAATTGGTGCCACTTTGAACTAAAGTGGAAAAGTCATTAAAGTGGAAGAAAGGAAATGAATAAAATGTGGCAAAGAAACAGGAAATGCAAATATTTTCAAAAAAAAGATGCAAAACAGAGATAAACAAGAGAAGGAAGGAGGTAGAGACAGATGCTAAAACGTCTGATTGGAGACGGGATCCGGATGATTGGGTGATCCAGTTTACAGTAAAAGACAAAAAGGGAGGAAGACAAACCCTGAGAAAATGTAAATGAGCAGAGGGATTGTGGTAGAGAGTGAAAGACGGAGTGATCTGACGAGAAGAGAGCAAGACAGAGAAGTGTGAGAAGAAAAACTCAAAGAGAGAAGAGATGTGCTAGATGGAGTGGGTGTCTGCGAAGGCGTCAAACAAAGCTAGCCAAGGGGGGTGGAAAAACAAGCAGGAGGGTTAAGGAGTAGCATCCAGTCGGTACGGAGGGAAGGGGAAAGTGAACCGGAAAATATTATTTCTCGCTTTGGCCCTGAATGCAGCACCTATCAGTGAGAGATGTGACAGCGAGGCTAGCAGGGGCTCAGAGATGCTTTCTGACTCCTTGGAGAGCCTGTCAGCTGTGCTCACCATCATCTCCTCCTCCTCCTCCTCCTCCTCAAAGAATCCAGAAAAGGGAACTGCTGTTGCACCAAATGTCCACAAGGGGTCGCCAACTACCTCTTACTAACAAAACAGACTACAGTATTTTGTTTTGTCTTTATTCACCTGTCTCCTCGCTTATCTTTCTTTTAAAGGCCATCCATGCAATTCAGCACAGAATCCCTCCAAAGCAACTCGATCTGGTGACTATGTGTGTGTGTGTGAGAGCAGCTGACTGTGAGTTATGATGACATCCCTGCAGCCAGAGAGGAAGAAGAGGCAGCCTGGTTAATATTTGTCGAGGCAGCTGGTGGAAGGAGAAACAATTCAGTCCCACTCAGTCACTTCTCTTAAATCTGAGCAGTGAATTCGATTCAGGAGGCGCCGCTGCTGCTGCTGCTGCTGTGGCTGCATTCAAACAGCATCCACTCTAGTATTTATTTATATTTTACACTCTCTTCCTCCCTCCTCCTCCTCCTCCTCCTCTTCTTCTAGATCAATGCTTTTCACCACTACATATAAAAAGAAGTGAAATCCAGCAGGCCAGAAGGACTGTTGAAGTGAAAATAAGTGAGCGTATGAGTTTGTTGGGTAAGCAGCTCCTCTGTATTTTACAATCACACACACCCACACACACACACACACACACACATGAATAATCCCTATGAGAGACTAGAGGCCCTGTGATGATTAACGTGTGTTTGTGTTTCAGATCGGAACTGAGACAGGTGATTATTTTGTACTAAATGAACACCAATAGTTTAAATTTGATTTTAAATGTGACTAGAATGCATACATATGCAGCTTTATTGTCTCAAAACATTAAACTGGTTTGGTGTAAACCATTAAAACAGCCAAAGTGTGGCCCGTGGGCCATTTGTGGTCC
Organism: Callopanchax toddi; assembly: GCA_006937965.1. Lineage (NCBI taxonomy): Eukaryota > Metazoa > Chordata > Actinopteri > Cyprinodontiformes > Nothobranchiidae > Callopanchax > Callopanchax toddi. The sequence continues at coordinate 4,453,432 of SSNR01000027.1, read as the reverse complement.
TCAGACGGATTTTTTGAGACCCAATTCAAGAATAGTAGAATTTTGGCCACCAGAACAGGCTGTTTTTGTTCAGTTTAGTACGTTAAATTTTTACTAATGTGAAACCCAAGGGGAAAAAAATCATTGAAAAATTAAAAAAATATTCATCAAAACACATTGTATTTCAGTTTTAAAACCACATTTATTTAAAATGTATTTTAAAAAATACATTTTAATTAAATTTCACGATGAATAGATCCACAAACCCTCACTGACTTTCACTAAAAAGCAAACAAACTGCTGAGCACCATTAAAAAACCTTGACTAAATACGACAAACAAAGAGTGACCAATCCTGTTCCTGTTGCTCAAAATGGACTGAAAGTAATTTTCTAGACCAGGAAACAAAAATAATCAACCCATCAAATCTAAGGAATCTGTTTTGTTCCTTAAAGAAAAATTTTTTTATTGTCATTAAAATATTGCATGTTCAATGAATTTCAAAATCACAAAAACAAAACTATATTTTGGCTAATGTTGATAAAACACTTTCATTATCTTTTAAGATTAAATGTGTAATCATATAACAAAACAATTAAAACTAAAATAATAACGTCATCTCCCAACTGCATTACTTAGATATTCCACCAGAGGGCAGAAGACCTGCATGGATTTGACATCTTGTTTTTGAGGAATGTACTAATGCTGTTAAAGATGCCGATGTTTTAGAAACTTAGAAGCAAATATAACACTTTAAAATGTCCTAACCCTTTGAATTTTTAAATAAATAAGAATAATAAGTATATTTAAACTTATTGGCTAATATCATCACTGTTAGGCAAAAACCTCCAAAATCTCAACTTTTCAGGAAATGAAAAAGGAACAAAGGTTGTTTTTTGTTGTTTTTTTTTACAAGTAAGAAACTCTGGATTGTTTTTTTACACTTTCCCTTGAAAAGTCATGAAACCACCAATAATGTCACTATAATAAACTAACACAACTGTCCCTATCACCTGTAGATCCTCCACCAGGGGGCAGAATACTTTTATAGGACTGCAGGTTTTTGATGAAAGTACTAATCCTAATAATACTCTAGGGCTGGAATTAGTTTGAGGCAAATTTGTAACAAACTACAAAGAGGTTGAATTATTAAAATTTTCTGTTGCATTTTAACAGAAAAATGCATCAAACACACTCCTACTGCATCCCCACATTGAGATGTTGCACTCCCTTAAAGTTTGAGTGTGAAATCCCAGCAGACTGAGGGAGGTGTTTCCCTTTAAGATGTCTCGTGCCTATAGGGATCCCCCCCACCACCACCACCACCAAATCGCTCACATGCGCACGTGCACTCACCCTTCATCTCGCAGCAGTCCTTGGCGCCTCTCTGGTCGGCCTTGATTGGCACCTGAAGCAGGGACTTCAAGTTGGTCATGGAGGTCAAGTGCCCGCCCTGGGGGCCACTTCCAGCCGGGTTGCTGGCTCCAAACTGCGGGCTGGTGGCCCCGGAAGGGATATCCGGCGGCAGGAGCTGGGTGAGAGGCCTTGACATAACTTCAAGGAAGGAGGGGGGGGGAGGTAGGTGAGGGTAGGTGGAGTGGAGCAACCCGCAGATCAAAAATAATCCACTTAGCAGCTGACGGGCGCGCCGTCAAAAGGTGCGCGGACAGGTGAGGCGTGCACAAGATCTCCCCCTGAACTTCCCGTTCGTCCCATGCATAAAATGTGCAAAATCAAAGACTATATTTTTGAGAAGAGGTATTTATCTCCAAACTGGCCGCATGCTGATCCTGTCAGGCAGCCTGAGCCTCCCAGGAGTTACCAGCTGTCTTCCCTTCGGACTAACTCACTCAGAAACGGACCGAGGACGAGGATAAGAACTGATTTCAGGTCTGCTTTGGGCACGGTGCCGGGGTTCGGTCCCGCGCTCGGCTGTCTGCTGGATCGACTGCGAGAATCCCCGTCCGGAGGGAGAAACTAACAGTGACAGCGATCAGAGCAGCAGAGCTGAGGCAGCTGTCGGGTCCCGTGCGATGAGCGAACAGAAGATAAGATGATCAGAACCAGAACCAGCAGAACAGAGTCGGAACGCGGCGCTGGGAAGTCTCCAGGACGGGGGAGAAAAATAAATAAATCCCTTCGAAACAAATCTGTGATTAAAGATGAGCCAAATGATATCAGATGGGAAAAAAATAAAGAGATCCCCTCTCAGAAAAAATAATTAGAAAAAACCCAGTGGAGTGAGAGTCAGAGAGATGATGGCTCTTATTTTCCTCCCTCTCTCGCGCTCCCTCCCGTTCTTACCTCTCGCGCACACGCCCGCGCCCGCACACACACAGGCTAGCACATTTTCTCGATTTTCGCCTTTCTCTCTCCGCCTGTCAGCTGGAACCAACACGGGCCGCTCGCGTCACGTCACCGCTCACGGGGGAAAGGCTCGGGGGCGTGCATAGTTTGCATGGACTTGGCCACGCCCAGTTCGGCTGTGGCCACGCCTCCTCAGCCTTCAGTTTCGGCGGTGTGCCTTCATGGTACACGAGAAAGGTGGTAAATATGAGTTCTCAGACTGTTTTTCTAGCAATTTTTTGGGGATATGATCTTATAATAATCCAAACATAAATTGTTAGTGGTCAGACAGGTTGTTTTTATTTTCTTATTTTTAAAAGACAATAAACATTTCAATTAAAATTTAGGTTTCAGTAAATAACATAGGTGCCTCAGTGTGTATAATAACAAATATTAACATTTTACACTACAATATCAAAAATATTTGGAAATAAAATACAAGAAAGCCAATATAAGCAATATATTGTTAGGTAAAAAGTGGAATGTTCATTTTTCAAATAGATCATTCAAAAACATAAGCAGATATTATGCAATGCTAATATTAACAGTAAAAAATATTATAATAAATAATCTTAAATATGCAGTAAAAATGGCATGGCAAAAAAAGTAATAATTGATATTTTTTTATACATGATGGGAATATTTTTTGTTTTTTGAGCATCTGATTTCTCAAGTTTGCACTCAAAAAAGTGCAGAATAAAAACATCTAAAAGAATATCCCCAGCACTGCACTGATCCATTCAAATCTACTGTTTTCAAAATTCCAGTCTTGGAGGAAAACGATTGGGATATCTAGTAGAAACAGGCAACTAATGTTCATGAACACCACTTCAAAATACTTTTAGAAGGCTGAAAAAGCTTTCAAGAATACCGACATTTAAAGAAATTATTTTTAAAAATTAAATACCGCCCATCCATTTCCATTTGAAGCTGCTTTATCCTCCACAGAGGGTCAAGGGGTGAGAGGTGGGGGACACATCCTGGACAGGTCGCCAGTCTATCAGAGACAATAAAATACATTTGTGTTTAAAAAATGTCCCCAGAAGTTAGAGGTGTTTTTCATATTCATAATCATGACTGATGATATAAATAGAAGATTTTCATTAACCATATCATGCATTAATTATGGCAAATTGTCAAGTTTTATTTTAATGTTTAAGCATTAAAATTTAAATTTGATTTTACACATGCTTTTCAAAACGTTTTTCAAAAAGTATCTGAATTTGGAAAATATTTCTGGACAAATTGGAATTTTATTATATTATTTTCGGTGCGTTCACCCTCAGTAGGTCGCAGCATATTCACTGACACACTCATAGTCTTATGTGTAAGTATGTCATCTCACATAGCCTACACAAAAACTTCAGAAAAGGATTAAAATTCATAAAATGTATAAAACAAAATGTTTGAAAAAAATATATTCAATTATTGTTGTTGAGGCGTTTGCCACAATATGAGCGCCGTCCAGTAATACATATATTTAAGTCCAGAGTTGTCCTTGAACGCATCATAATTAGCATAAAACATGACGCCTCGTTGAGGTTTTAACCAATAGCGAGAGTCTGCTGAGGCTGTTTAGCATCAAATCACGTCTCGTGAGCTGCTCGTCCTGGATGGAGAGTGAAAGTTCTCCTCCCTCTCTTCTTTTCTCACGCTGTCAGGTAAACAAACACCAAGTGTGAAGACTGGCAGGACGTTAAATGAGATTCATAAGTTGTTGTTTATGACTGGACTGAATCGACATGTCCCAAAACATTAGAGTCCATCAGCAATGGATTGAAATTATTACCTTTCTGAGCAAAATATTAAAAAATATTGACTAAAGCAGCACATTTATGTAGTAAAGTGCTAAAACAACCGCAGGAAAGGGTTGATAGATTAACATTTACTCCCATAATAAAACCGAGCGATTGAACGGCAGCTCTCCGGAACCATTTCGCTGCTGCTCGCGCTCACTATTCCAAACAATCACGTGTTCCCTGCACGCGCCGACTGCTGCCTACCGGCGACTGTACCGCGCAGCGATTGGCTGAATCTGGGTCACTCGCTGCCGCTCTCGGCCTCTTATTGGCTAAAAATAGGTCAGTATCTCCGCCCACAGGCTTACCCATGCTATATCCGCGTGACCGCTGATTAGTTGGGAGTTTCACATCAGAAAAGATCAATTAAAGATCATGTTTATTTAGTCGTAGTGAAATAAAACTGTTAAATTAAACGATTAAATAGAAAATTTTGTTTGAAAGCTAAAATAACCAGTGCTGCTTAAATATATCAGAGCTTATCTTACATCTTTTATTTACAGCAAATACTAATATGACAGGTCCATAAATCAGATGCAGCACTGTGGGGTGTGACAGTTTAAAGATCTGTTAAAAGGTGACCTGAAACCACAGTTGTTACACAGCAGCAGCAAAGGGGGAAAACTGGCAATAAGCAGCAGTGTGTGTGTGTATGCTAGCATATATTAATGTGTAAAACAGCTTGCCAACACTAATATTTGAGTTTTAAGAGGATTTTTTGAAGATAAAATTCCCCCTTGGCCTTTTTTTCTTGGTAATCTGTCTAGTATTTTTATGTGCAAATGGCACCATCTACTGGCCGATTAAAGGTAATGCAAAAACCTCCAAAATAATTGTAAAAATAATAAATATTTGACTTAAACAAAATTTTCAGGTACTTCCGAGTGGAAAAAGGTTGCAAATATTTGTTATTAAAATGATCACATTAGGTGAGGACATTAACACTTAGTGGAATAGGGAATATAAATAAAAAGTGAACAACATTTCAGATGTTTTTTTATTTGAAGGTTTTCAACAACTCACTTTTAGGCAAAGAAAAGGATAGTAATTTAGTAATAACTTTACATGTTTTAGTTTTACAGTTAAAAAAAAAAGAAGCACATCCGGACAGGACCTAAATATGAACTATGTGTACACGACTTAGTTACAAAAATGAGGTGACAGTGTGGCAATGAGGGAGCAAGTAAACGGGGGTCAGGAAAAGGTAGAAAAATATCACACTGATACAGATACTCATTCCGCTTTTACAAAGTCCAAGTTTGTCCCCTCTCATCGATACAGTATCAACAATGACAAAAAAAATAAAATACTTGGAAGTAAAAAACCAGTAAATAATATATAATAAAATGCAAAATTGTACAGTACACTTTTTAATTTTAGTTGTCCTTTTCAATTTATGAACAGCTAGTCATAAATGCGCTCCATCCACACCTCTTTAGAAAATAACAAAAGTAGTGTACATTAAAAAACATTGCCATCAACACTTTTTTTCTTTGTCCCAACTCCCTTATAATCACTTCAGTACTACTTGGTATCAGATCCACATTTTTTTTCCTTAAGAGATCAGATTTTCTTGAGGGCAAATGTCATTATATAAAGTGAGTTTGTCCACAGATAAACACAGAGCAAAAGACAAGGACTATACGGCTTAACTGTGATTAATGTGAAAACTATAAACTGAGGTACCCCACCTCTATGATAAACATCCAATTTGTTGATACACAAACACAGCAAATTGGATTTTTAAAAACCAAAGAAAAGGAAAGTTATTTTTTAACAGATGGTACTAAATGTTGAGTTTCTTTGACTTTGGGGTGAAAAAAATGCGAGAGACGTGGGTGGTTTTGATTTAGGCCTTTAGAAGTCCATAACATTTTATCAACCACCTCTGCTGTAGTTCATTATGACTGTAGAGGTTTTTCCTAATAGGGGTATGGGACATTTTGGTAGTTATACTAAACTCTCCCCATTTGCCCATCATTTTTGTTAAAAACTGCTAGCTCTTGCTTGCATCTCGGGTTATTTAATAAAAATAAACATAAAAAACTAGTCTAAAAAAAGTGTTTACTGACTGTATTCAGTCAGAACTGTTGATCTTTCAGGCTGGACCAGAAGTGGAACTGTTTGCTGGACTGGTGACTGCTTGAGAAATGATTGGTCATGGGACTGTGGTTTTAATTTAGTCAGTTCCCAGTTTTCACCAACACTGAAAGCGGTCACCCCCCTGCATGAAAACCCATGGCGGACCAGGAGGCAGGGGTTCCAGAAGCGGTGGTGGCATTTGTGGCACTGGAATGCAGCTTGTTTAAGATGCTGGCCCCTGTGTTTCAAGGCTTTGTGTAACGAGGAAGTACGTCTTCCACACACCTGGCACCGCAGACGAGCATGGCGGCCTGAGTTTCTTGGTGGGTGCCTGATGGCGTGGTGCACCAGGAGAGAGCCCTGTTTGGCGTACGTGGTACTGGGGCAGATGGGGCAGGGGAAGCGTTTGAGGGGAATATCCATAGAAGTGAGTCCTGTGACTCTGACAGCTCCCCCAGACCATGATTTCACATTCATCATGCCTCCCTTCATTCTCAGCTGGGCCAGAAGCTTTTTTCTTTTGAGTTGAGCTTGCAGTTTGCCCCTTTTTCTCCTCAGAAGCAGTAGCTTTCTGCGAGTGTCTTTACTCAGAGGGACACCCACCAGCTTCCCGTCTCTCATGATGCTGTGGATCACTATTCGTCGTTTTTTCTTTTTGTGCTTTCTTGTCTGTCCATGCCGCTTTTGGAAGTTTTTTGCGCGGTAGTGAAAAGGGTGATGTTGTTGTTGTTGCTGCTGCTGCTGTTGTTGTTGTTGTTGTTGCTGCTGCTGCTGCTGCTGCTGTTGTTGCTGCTGCTGCTGCTCAGAGACCCCCTGCTGCATGTGGGACGATCCAGCATAGTTGGAACCGGAGCCTGACTCAAAAAAGAGTGGAGAGTATCCAGAGGTTTGAGACTGGTTGGCACGCTGACCGCTGCGGTCAATGCCATGCTGAGACAACTTGTGCCGTACTAAGCTGTTGGAATAGGCGAAAGCTTTTCCACATACCTCACAACGATAGGACTTCTCCAGACCCACTCCGCCGCCGTGGACAGTCTGTTGATGAGCTGTGAGGTGGAAATAATGTCGGAATGACTTCCAGCACACTGTGCAGGTATAAAGCCTCTGAGATGGGGTGCCAGATGTTGGAGATTTCTCTTCTTGGGAACATGATGAGAAGTAGTCAGAGTTTCCAGAGTTGGCAACTTGACTGATGGCAGCAGCAGCACCTTTTATTCTCCGTCCCTGGTTGTCGATTTCCCCTTTTCTGTGCAGCTTCCCGTGTCTAACAAGACTCTGTGCATAGGCAAACATCTTCCCACAAAGATTGCATTTGTAGTTTTTTTGACCTGAGTGCACAGTCAGATGCTTAGTGAGGTGGAAGGGCTCACGGAACATTTTGCCACAAACCTCGCAGGCATGAGGTTTCTCCCCTGTATGAACTCTGTTGTGACGCCGCAGAGTCTCAGCCCTCCTGAAGCGTTTGCCACAAATTTGACACCCATACGGTCTCTCGGAGCCATCCCCTGGAGGGGCTGGGCTCCTCCTCCTCCTCACAATGGTATTTGGGTCCCTTTTTTCTCTGGGTTTCCGTGGCCTCCTGGGCTTTGCTTGGGGAAGGCTGGGGTGGGTTAAAGGCATGGTAGAACCATTTAGAGTAGCTGCTGCTGATGGTCCGCTCAAGTTACCAAACCCCAACCCCCCCAGCAGACCTACAATGATGTCCCTCCTTTCACCATCTCGGCTTTCTGCGTTTATATCACAGGAGGCTGCTGCTGCAGCAGCAATGGCCGACATTGCACTGCTAGTGACCTCATCCTCTGAATCATCCAATAGAGAGGACAGAGGAAGGTGGGGCTGCGGTTGTTGTTGCTGCTGCGGTTGATGGTGGTGGTGCTGTTGCGCATTTTGAGGGTGAGGATGAAGAGTTGGGGCTAAAGGGGCCTTGCGAAGAGTTTGGCTAGTCATGTCATTGCCTAATGTACTTTCGGAGGAGTACAGAGTTGAGGTCTGTGATCGTCTGTAGTCATCTACCCCACCACTGTAGGGTGCTTGGTTCTGGTACCGACTTCTGGAATAATCTGTTGCGTATTTGTCCCCTGTACCATCATTTGAAATCCCTACTCTGTTGCCACTATTTCCCATTTTACTGCTGCTTGGGTTGGATAATGTATTCCCTCCACTGGTCGCCCGATTCTTTGAACTACGGGGAGGTTTGCCGCAAGCACCTGACGCAGCGTGGTTAAGGAGAGAAGTGCTCTCACGAAAACAACGCCCACAAGCTGGGCAGCGAAAGGGCTTTTCATCATGAATCTTCTCATGTCTTGTGAGTGACTCTCGACGGTTGAAGGACTTCTGGCAGATGGTGCAAACAAAGGGCCGGTTTTCAGAGTGGGTGACGCTATGCTGGATGAGGTGACCTCTCTTTTTGAATTTCTTTCCACACTCACCACAACAGAATATTCTCTCTGGGCTGGGAGAATTACAGTCTGACTTCCTGCTTTGGCTTTCTGGTGTCAGGCCGTGGCTGCGGAGATGCCTTCGAAGGCTGGAGAGGTGAGTGAAGGTTTTGCCACATTCACCACAGTGGTAGAGGGGTTCTGGTTCCGGTTGGCCAGATGAGCTGCTGTTGCGACTTTCTTGGGATTTGGACAGCTGTCGGTTACCATTGGCTACGAGTACAGAAGTGGAATTTGAGGATGTGGGGGCAGATGAAGATGAGGAGACAGTGGAAGATGACTGCTGCTGTGAGGAAGATGAGAGGAGAGAGGAGTGCTGTGTTTCACTTCCGATGCCACTTAGCCCAACACCCCCTGATCCTCCTCCCACAAGGCTTGAAGAGGAGCTCTGACTGTGCCCACTTGAGCCGCTGTTGTGACTGCTGTGATTGTGGCTGCTGCTGTCCGATTTCCTCTGAGGAAGGTAGCCTGCCATCGCCTTCTTTCTCCTGCTTCCCCCAAGTGAAACTGTGGTAGACGAGCTGTCTCCTGACTTTGCCGTATCGTCTTTAGACAGCGACAGGTGGAGAGGCAGGGGGAGGGGAAGGCCCGCCTCTTGCTGCATTAATGATGCTATCTGGTTAGAGGAAAGCATTGGAATGCCTTGTAAATCAAAGCCACCCAGTGGGGCAGGCTGGGGGGCTGGGTGGAGGGGGTGTGGATGATGAGTGTGGCTGTGTGGGTGAGATAAGGCATGAGGGGTTAGCTGCTGTTGTTGCTGTTGATGCTGCGAGGTGCTGTGGCTGTGGGAGGAGTGGAGGGCAGGGGGAGGGGCCAGGGCTGAGTTTGACTCAGTGGCCCCCTGACTGAGACCTAAGCCCAAGTGGTTGTGGGTGCCCTGCTGAACGAGGAACTGCTCCAGACTACTGTTGGTGGGGACACCAGACAGGAAATACTGGTTGGCAGCAAGCATGCAGCTGAACTGCTGGTGGAGGCTGCGGGGGTCGGACTGGCCAACTAATGGGACTGTGGTGGTGCTGGAGGGATTGTTGGAAGCTGAAGCAGACGTGGAGGGAGAAGGTGAAGAGGAAGCAGGACCAGAGGAGGGCTGAGGTACAGACAGACCTGGATGCAGTGGAGGAGGTGGGGGTGCGGGTGTGACCCCGATCACCCCAGCCGTCCCTCCACTACTGCTTCCGCTGAAGTCAAAACGTCCCATCCCAGAGTGGAGCTGCTCTTGAGCCAAAGCAGCCTCAGCTGGATGAAAAGGTCGTAGAAACTGGGGATATCCTGACGAGGAACTCCCACTCCCACTGCTGCTACTCTTACTGGACTTCCTGGAGCTGTGGGAAGATGAGGACGACTGGCTTTGGTGGGAAATGGATGGGGGAGGGGCACTCATTTTGGCAAATAATGAAGTCGAGTCGGCAAAGGCATTGCTCCGTGTGGTCTGGAGGGTTCCCAGTCCGAGCCCAGACAGAAGGGTCCCAGAGGCATCAGCAGAGGGCTGGTGCTGCTGCTGAAGCTGCTGCTGATGCTGCAGTTGGACCTGCTGTTGGTGGCTCAGTTGTCGATCTAATCCAAGACCTTTAAACTGGTGGGCTTGGTGTCCACTAAGCATTTCTAAAATGTCCATCGGGTACTTGCTGAACTGGAACATCTCCCAATACGGCTGTGGTCAAGTTTCCAGGAGGAAGAACGACCCAGTACACTAAGTCTCCAGGAACAGAAGAGAGCCCTTGTTAACCTAAAAAGGTCTGATTTTCTGAGATAGTCCTGCTTCGGTTTCCGAAGCCACTTTAATCCACCAAAAGTCGATGCTTGATTTTCCTCACAGAAATGTTCATAACTAGTCCATTTACTTTTCATTCAGGAATAAAGCCTTCAAGTGCTTAGAGTACATTATAAAATGGGTCATAAATAAGAAATATACTAAATTATATTAGAAAAACAGAGTATGTAGTGTTTTTTTTTAACGGTTTCATATCCGTACGCTGATTTTAAAACCAGGCCAAGCAGTCCCACAAAGTGAAGTGTCTGTTATTTCAGTGGAGGATGAACCATCCGTCAACAGATTTCTGTCCTGATGTGTTCTCTGGGGTTGCCTGAGAAAAAGAGAAGAAAAAAAACGCGTTCATAGAGATTAAATACTGCACATACTGCTAAAAACCCTAATTTCTAGTCAAGACATTAGATAATATTCCTATTCCTGATGATGTTGCATTACAAACCAATGCATGTAAACTTTAATGCAAGCATAAAAAAGACGACTAAAAAGAAAAATGTTTTCAATCAAATGGTGGTAAGATAACAGGGCAAGTCTGGCAGGAGATCAATTAAATACAGAAATCTGAGAAACTGGAAAAAAACGAAGAAATTAACTCCAGCTGCAAAAGACAAACCACTTGTTTATAAAACTCTCCATAAAACAACTTTCAAAGCCCTTCAGCTCTAACCAAAAAGTTTTAAGAATCTTTGTTAGACACAGAATAAACCTCCTTCAGCAACCAAAAAACAACAAAGGAAAAATAAATCAGGTCAACACAAAAACAGAAAAGCAAATGAACTAAATGGAGAATAAACAAGACCTCACAGGAATGTTAATCACTTATTGTTTTCAGACAAAAATGCTAAAAATATCTCTGGTTTCAGTATTGCTGCTGTGTTTGGATACTGGTCAGGCACAATGTTTAAAAAATGCAAAATAAATATTACAAACCAATGCTCTGCTGCAAAACTGGGTCCTATGCATTAATGTGCAATGAACTTTGATACCACCTATATGAATTCTGCAAAAAATCAATTGCTCCTTTAAGTAGCAGCAGCTTCACTTATCAGAATGGTTCCTGGCTTCTGTGTCTTTCCTGTGGAGTGGTCCCCATTTTTAAGAAATGGGATCCATCGAGTTAAGTGGCAGGAGGATCTTGTCTTTGTTTTTGTGGATGATGTGGACCTCTAGTTTCATCAAGCTCTGGCCTTCAGCTCTTGCTTGGGAAGTTCACAGCAGAGTGTGAAGAGTCTGGGGTGAGGATCAGCATCTCCAAATCTGAGACTATGGTTCTCGACTGGAAATGGGTGGCTTGCCAACTCCAGGTCGGGGTAGAGGTCCTACCTCAAGTGGAGGAGTTATCTTGGAAGCGGAAGATCGACAGGCAGATCGGGGCAGCATCTGCAGTGATGGACGCTGAACCGGTCTGTTGTGGTGAAGAGGGAGCTAAGCAAGAAAACAAGGTGGACTTTACCAGTCGATCTCTGTTCCAATCCTCACCTATGGTCAGGAGCTTAAAGTAGTGACCGAAAGAACATGATTGCTAACACAAACGAACGAAATGAGGCTCCTCTGCAGGGTGGTTGGGCTCAGCCTTAGAGATCGAGGAGCTGGAACATCCGAGAGGGCAGGAAGCCAACGGGTCCATCCAGGACACACTGAAGGATTTACTGCTCCAGGCTGGCCTGGGAACTCCTTGGGGTCCTGCTGGAAGAGCAGGTGGAAGTGGCCGGGGAGAGGACAGTCAGGGATTCCCTACTTAACGATGCTACCCCCCACAACTGGACATGGATAAAGAGGAAGATGTTAGGCGGTGCAAGGTTTCTGTCTCAATGCTAAAGTTTTTCCGTCCAGTTAAACATCGAGACTGAACATGTTTCTGTACAAATGTGAGTCAATAAATGTCAAATTAATTTTTTTCCATTAACTCACCTAAGGACGTTGCTAACTTGTTACTAATGTAAAGCTTGAATCATCTGTTATTTTTAATATTAACTACAATTCAAGCCTTTATTAATTTGCAGGTAAAATAGTTCCTAACAACCAAACCTAATAATCTATTATTTCTTTATACAATTTCAGATTCAGATTCTGCACAAAATCCAAGCTCAGTGGTAATTTTCAAATTCAAAAAGCAAATTATTTAGAGATTAAAAATGTATTTTGTCAGTTGACTATGACTTGCTACCAAAATCATTCAGCTGAATCATTAAATTCAAAACTACATGTATGTCTCAGTCTTGCCTTTTGCATCAAATCAACATGTGAAGCTAAATCACATGCTAATTCTGACCATCTTTCGGGATTCGTGCAAAGAACTCGATGCTGAAAAGTCTCTCGAGTCAGAACCCAAAGAGATCAAACATCCTCGTGTCGTCACATCTGTGCTTGATTAAAGCTCGGCAGAGAGAAAACAATGATTCTGCATCTGACAATTTTGTGAAAATACAGCACAACCTTTATGCTGGAATCAGCAAGTACAAGGACCTGCTGTCAGTCTTCATCAGATATAAAAAAAATATTTGTACACAAGCTGAAATACAGAAGGTAGAATAACAGGGCAGACAAGTTGCACAGAAAGAAAAACACGGACAAAAAAATGTTCTCACCAATTATACAGAACAGTATTTTTTCCAAATTATAAAGTTAATTGAACATTATATGCCATCATTTTATGCATTTTTAGAATTTTGCTGTGATTAAAATATAAGTTTAGGAAGGGACACATTAAGTTTTTTTTACAGTATCAAATATGAATTACCCTGAAGATATTGTGTTGATAGTAAAACAGACAAAATAAACATATGAAGTTGGCTCTAGCACAAATATTATAGATACATTGTTCCCTAAAAGTTAATAAACTGTTCAGTAATTTATGAAAATGTTTTTTTTTTTAATTGTGTAAGCCCGAATTCACAAAACAACCTCAGGATCCAGCCTAAAGGTTAGCAGACAAACTCAAAGCTTCCACACAAAACAAACAGTATACGTAATAAGGAATATTCTAGAGTAGTCAAATTTTTATGACTTATATAATTCTATTTGTTTTCTCACTATAAGCAGCTGATCCTGATGTACAATAGAAAGTATAAGCAGTGAAGTAAATTAAGCCAAAAAGCTGTTAGTTCGGATCTTTAGAAGTGACTGTGTGGAAGGTTAATGAGCAAATCGTGTATCATCTGATGTAATTAGCCATTTGTAAAAGGCCAGATTAAAACAATGTATTGGTTCATGAAAGCGTTTTTCCCCACACTAAACAAACATCTGAATAGGTTGACTAAGTTTCAGATCTTAATAAAAATCACAATAAAATTAATTGGTGCAGGATGCTAAACTTAAATCAGTATTTTATTTAAATTTCCTATGTGGCAGTTTCTCAGTCTTTTATATTCCTTTATTTATGAAAACACAAATATCCTCCAGGTACAGAGACGTTGAACCGTTTAATGAAGTAATGGTGGTTACAAAAACATTACTCTTAAGAATATACTTTGCTGACTACTAAATAAAATGCAAGTAATTAACAAATTCAAATCAGCTGAACTTTATTAACCAATTATTAAGTGACAGTTTTGCATCATTTGGGGATTCTAAAGCATCTAAAAAAAATAATCAGTTGAACATCAAGTTTTTGTGAAAACAACCTGCATATCTATTTCTATGTAATTTTAAAATAAAATACAATCTAGCAAAACTGATGAGCTAGATAAAACAGATGCATCTACTTCAGAAAACCAGACTCATTTTACACACACTGATGTTTTCATCGTTTATGAGCTGCAGATTGAGAGGATTCTATGGCTGCTCATAAATGTGCAGTTTAAAAAGTCATGCGTTTACCTCAAATCTAATTTTGGTCCACGCCTTTAAAGGCAAACATCGCATAAGCTCTAAAACTCTAACTCCAGCTATGCGACTGTTTACATGCGTGTTATTTACACCTTACCAGCTGATCCACAGGTCTGAAACTCCTGCTGGGCTGCAGGTGGTGGAGAAAACACTTCACTGTCCGCTGACAACCTGGAGATCTTAGCTCGATGATCTAAAGAATTAAGCAGACCATTCAGAAAGGATAAATACCCCACTAAATAGAGCCAAACAGCATCTGTCAATCATGCAGCACTAACTAGCGTTAATTCCTAACAAAAATACTACTCGTGCGCTACGAAAAACGAGTCAAACAACTCAAAATATGTCCCGTCTTATTAAAATTCAATCCACGACAATACTACAATGCGACTAGTAGATAATACAATTCAAATCCAAGGGTGTATTTGAGTTTCCCAGCCGAAAGCTAGCAATGCTAATAACTTAGCCGAGCCGATAGCTACGCTTAGCTTGGCGGCTAACACATTAGCAAACACTGTCCTGCTGGAAGCAGCTTTTGTTTTGGGTTTTACCTTGGAACAAATGAGAGCAAAAGCCACCACGGTGACAGTGTGATAACATGAAGGTGGGAATGAGCTTTGAAGGCTGGGTCCCTACGACCTGTCAGCGGGGCCTTTTTCTCCGTCCACAGAAAACCAGAGTGGAAGGCCTGGATCTCCATCGGCCAGGGAGGGCTGCTTTTCACTCGCTAACAAAACCCCTTCCCGCTGGCCTGCTCCCATATGTCCATTGTCCGTCTTAAACTCCTTAAACTCGACCGTTTCGCTGTTCTTCACCAACACGTAGCCTTTGTTGGGTTTTTCTCGTGTTTTTTCCAGCTTCTCCTCCCCGGTCTGGCTGCTTTCCGCCCCGTTTCGGGTCTAGGTGTCCCCCCCTCCGTAGACGACGGCTCCTCCGATGCTGCTAGCGGTAAAATGGTAGTTTCCTGTCTGCATAATGGTTCCGGGTAGAGCCAGGAACAGGTTGGTCTGACCACCGCCACCTCTGCCCCCACCCTCACCGTCCAGCGGTGACGCTCATGAATAAATAACTCAAAATGCTGCACGTGTGTGTGTGTGTGTGTGTGTGCGTGCACTTGAGCGCTCGTGCATATACGTTCGCGCTCCATTAAAAAGATAATTGTGTGCGTTCTGTCACTGTATGTCATTAAGTCCCCTGGGTGCCTGTGTGTGTTTGCATGTGTGTGTTTTCACACCAAGAGTGTAAAATGTTGATTAGTCTATTAAAGATGTCATTTCGGCACACGCTACATAACATTGAAAAGTGTGAGCGTGTGTGTGTGTGGTTAGTGTGGTTTAACCCTTTAAAGAACATGTTAATAAACCCATAAAAAACAAGAAAGCAATATAAAGCAATAAGCTTTTTTCTTCTTTGGATTTTTATATCAATATTAGTAAGATAAGGTAAGAATTTGTAACTTTTTATTCAAGCATCCCCATATTTTCTATTTCTATAAGGTCAGCAAATAAGATAAAGGAACTAAAATATGGTCTACCAAATATCATGACAAAAAGTAAAATAATTGGAAGAAAATACATATTAGACATTAATCTGTTTAGGGATGTTTTTGACAGCAAAATTACATTAAAGTACTTTTTACTTGCGTTCATTTGAGATTTTAATAATTGTTTTTTTGTTTTCATTCTATCAGGTTTATTTTGCATCCTGAGGTGTGACATTATATAATATTGCATGGATTTTTCTTTATAATCCATTAGATTTTTACTGTATTTACACATTTAATCTTGTTTGCAACAACCCTCACTCTGAATTACAGTTTGTTTCATTTATTTGACATTTTTCCTATAAATAAATTAGTTTTAAGATTGAAACAAATCTTCTTTGTTTAAAAGTCAGATTTAAAAAAAAACTTTCATCAGGTCTTCATTTTTTTATGATCCTTATCATCATTCTCCCTGATCTCAATTGGTATTTCATTTTCTTCTCCATCTCATCTCAGAACCCACCTGCAGAGTCTGCAGACCTCCTGCTGGTACTCATCATGGCTTTGAAGTTCTGGTGATGCTGGTTCTTTGACAGGTGTGTGTGCGTGTGCATGTGTGTGTGTGTGTGTGTGTGTGTGTGTGTGTGTGTGTGTGTGTGTGTGTGTGTGTGTGTGTGTGTGTGTGTGTGTGTGTGTGTGTGTGTGTGTGTGTGTGTGTGTGTGTGTGTGTGTGTGGTTTAACCCTTTAAATGGTAAGTGATCATATCTGATTTGGTTAGATTTGCACCCTAATTATAAAACTTTCACAAAAATGTTTTAAGAAAGCAATAAAAAATATTAAGTTTGTACATTTATCTGTTTTTACAAGTTAAGAAAACATTTAAAAAGGAAACTAAATCAAATGAATTAAAACATGAAAATGAAAAACTACAAACGTTTAAAAGTTTAGGTTTGCAAAGTAAAGAAAGAAATACATAAAATGTTAGTTTGGTTAAAAAAATTTAAAGTATAAAATGTTCAAAAAAGAAAACAAAATTAAAAAATGAAAATAAAAATAACAGAATTGAAACAATAAAAATACAAACATATAAACAAATCAACTAAACAACTCAATAAAATAATTAAATCTGCAAACAACAGAAATTTAAAAGAAAAAAGTTCACATTTTTACAAAAGTCAATAAAATAACTAAACAAAGACAAATCTAATTATGAAAAAAATAAAATAAAAATAACAAAATAATATAAAATTAAAAAATTTAAATGAACAGAAATTTTAAAGTTAAAAAGTACAAATGTTTAAATGAAATCAATGTCGGGCTTTCTTTTCCTTTTTTCTGCACATTTGAAGTGTTGGTGGAAACAAAAGACTGAAGGTCGCCGTGTTTAAAAGAGGCATAGAATCCAGGGCACTGAAGAAATATGAAGATATAAATGAAGTTTGCGTCTGTTATTGATTTGACAACTAGAACAGGACTGATGGAGATGAATTTGTTGTATAGAAGTTGTAATATGAATGAATTATTGTGATTTGTGTTTGGTAAATGGGGGCTGATAATATAAGATGTTTTCATCCTTCTGCCCCTTTTCATTCAACTTTGTATGTTTTTTATGTAAATAGTGTTTGTTACTTTTAATTTACCTTTGATTGAAATAAATAAAATAAAATAAAAAAGTCTAAAATGGTTTTTCAGGAGGAAGCTGTGAACAGTGCTGATGCAGAGTCAGTGTCAGACTTTTAATCTACTGACTATTGTCCAATTCATAGGAGACAAGTTTTGATCCAGATGTGATTTGGCTGAGTTTAGGTTGTGTTTTCTGACATTACATTGATTGTCAAAGTCAATGACTTCCTACGTCAATGTCCTAAAAGTAAAACCTGCAGACTGAAACTTCTCACAGCTGTCAGTTAACGAGACATTACATCATCTGCAGCATTTTATCCTGTATTTGCTCTTTATCCATAAAACAGGTTTGATCCTAATGCTTATTGTGTTGTTATGGTTACTGCCTTTACAGAAAGTAAACTCTGGTTTGTCCATCTGAAAAGGAACCTGGAAGAACATCAAGAAACGACACAGCGATCGTCCCTTTGAGGACATTTCTGTCCAACTTTGTATTTCTTCTCTCAGATCAATAGTTTTTCCCTCCACATTTATTCTTCTCCTCCATCACTCTTTCAACATCTGGAGCTTCTGACTTTTTTGTCTCGTAAAAAGATTAAAACTTGGAACAGACAGAGGAGGAAACAGAAAGAATAAAAGCAGGTTTCATTCATCCATTAATTAGTGCAATTAATCAGATATATTAAAAATGAATATATTCAAATCTGAAATAAAAATAAATACATTTCCCACACTCCATATTTGGGGCACGCTCATAAGCAGGGGTGCATATAACTGGTTCACAAGTGTGCATGTACACCAGACATCATGCATGCGTACCAAAACCCTCCAAATGCACCTTTACGGACTGGCGCTGTCGCGGTCCTGATGGCGCAGCCAGCAATCTGACGAGCTTCACATCCTGTTGCGGCACAGCGGATTAGTGCTCACATGGCCTCTAAAGCTTGTAGACACACACGCACACAGCACCGGTGACACACGCGCAAGTAGCACCAGTGACACACCGGCAGCAGCTTATCAGCCCCCCTGACCCCTGGAGATGCATCATCAGACATCAGTGCCAAGTTCTCCCTTGAGTACCTCAATGGAAAAATTGTGTGCATCCCTGGTTATAAGCCAACAGAACTGTTGGGATGATAAATGAGAGGCTGCTCGCTGCAGAACCAGAAAGGTGGAGCTGCACCAGGTTCAGCCCCGTCCATTCTATCAGAGTCAGCTCCCCCACCTCCCCTGTGATTGACCTGGTTATATTGAACTATTACACTGGGCTGTTAGATCCGAGAACGAGGTGTTGCATCTCCGCCAGATCCAGAGCACAAAGTCCGGCGGAGATGCAACACCTCTTTGTCGGGTAATACTGGAAGCGTGTCCGCGGAGCTTCGTACGGCGCTGCGGGTCCGTGAAGCAAAGCTCCGTTTGGGTCCGGCAGAGCTTTGTGCTCTGGGTCTGCTGAGCTACGTGCTGCTAGTTTCCGCCGGTGCTTTGGCCCCTCGCCAGGTTAAGCCACAGAGCCCAAGAGCAAAGCTAACAGCTGCTATCAGCGGCTAATGGCGGCTAACGCTACGAAGCAAAGTGGGTTAGTTCAGCTTTCTCTGCTAGACTCACTGTCTCTCGTTGTGGTCCGTATGACAGAAATTCACAAACTAATACTGTTACCAGAACATGACTGAAACCCCGAGATATTTAATCAATTTTGAGAATATGTTTTATAATAAAAACAATGGGAAACAGAAGGAGAAACAGGCAGATATTTAGTTATTTTCTTGTAAATTCTATTCTTTTGCAATAAAGTTAATAAAAAAACAGTCAGCGGGGCTGTATAACGGGGCAGGGCTGACTCTGGTTGAATGGGCGGGGCTGAACCTGGTGCAGCTCCACCTTTCTGGTTCTGCAGCGAGCACTACTTGTGATAAATTGCTTCATCTTGGCAGAAAGAAGGACGCTGTCCTCAGTAACCGTAGCAACCAGACCGACAATGATGCAGGAGGTCCAGAGCTGACAGTGGAGGAAGAGGGAGGGGTCACACCTTTAGTTGGAGCTGTTCTAGGTGCTGTGGTAAAATGTGAGCCTGCCTCCTGGACAAGGTGACATTTTTCCCGCAGACCTCTTGATTGATGGAGGAATGTTTCTGTTTTCACTTCAGTTTTCACTTGAAAAGTTTGTTTAAAGAGGAAAAAGTTACAAGGTTGCAAGTATAGACATTAATGACAAAAATAGATTTAGAAATAAGAAACAGAAAAATGCCATCCTTCTTTCTCAGTGCTGCTGAAATTCTCTGCTATGCTGCTGATCCAGTTTTGGTCTAAATCCTGACTAATGGCAGCCCATTCCTGCACAACCAATGCTTGGATTTTGTCAGAATTTGTGGGATTTAAAAAAAAAAATTCTTGCCTCTTTAGAACCGACTGCAAGTTCTCAATGGGATTGAAGTCTGAGGAGTTTCTAGATATATATGGATGTTTTTGTTTTCTAGCCACTTTGCTTGATGATTGTACCCTTTACAGTGCTCCATCATGCCAGAAAAGGAATTGTTCACCACCAAATTATTCTTAGATATTTGGGAGGAGTTCCTCAGGTAGGATGTTTTGGTACCATACTTTATTCTGAGAAAAGCTTACCTTTTCTTCTTTGGACAACCCTTCTTTTGGATGCTCCAAACAACTAAAGGGGATTCAAAGAAAATAACTTTCCTCCAGTTCTGGATCTATCCATATATCCCTGGTGTTTTTCTTGGAGATAAGTGGCTTCTTTGCTGCCCTTCTTGACACCAGGCCATCTTCAAAAAATCTCTGTCACATCGACTTTTATGGATGGTCCTGCTGGACTGGGCACCCTGAAGCATTTTGTACAAACACAATGAATTTTTTTTGGGAGAGTTCACATGAATTTCATCATTTATGGCAATGAGGAACTTTGCAATTAAGTAAGTATACACAAATTACCTTTAAGGTCCTTCTCAAATCGACAAGCTACAGTTGTTGTATTAATTTATCTTAGGTATCTACATTTCTCTAGAAATAAATATGATGATATGGATCCAAACACTAACTAGTATCTTATATTAATGTACTAGAAGGCTGGACCAAGAGGAAACAGTTTAAATTCAAGAAAAATGGGTTAATTGCAGTCTCAATAGGCATGCCAAGTATCTACAGGGAAATTAGTAAAAATTTCTTTTTTTTTCCAGGAAATAAAAGTGTAATCGAATCACAGCGGACAAACAATATTAAGTAGTATTTGTTTTTATTATCATTTAAACAGTATGGTTTCTACAAACGCAAGAATTGATCACCAATAACAAAAGGGTTGCACATCTGTGAGACCTTTGTTGGGATATTCTTGGAAATAGACATATAAGGGAATGTTATAAATACTTTATCATACAGTTTGAGGTATGCAGAGTAGCTTTGAGAATACAAATATGCCCATGCCTTCCCCCTGTGGTTAACACACTCACACATAAATACAGGCACACAGTTTCATCAGGGGAAGCAATTAACATGGATCACAACAACAGTAAAAGACCTCTAAAGGTGTGAGGAGCGATGAGCGAGACATCAAAAATACAACTCAACTTTATGTCCTTTACATCTCGACGCTCAGTATTTTGCTTCAACTCTTTAAATTAGTCAGCAGGTTCCTCTCCTCTTTAGCGACACCTGCTGTCACTAAAAGCAACAACATCATCCTTCTGCAGATTTGCAGCCATTGATAGTTTTTCTGCGCCCTTCGAAAACTGTCAGGACTGAGCACAAAGGAAGAAGCTGCTTTGGAACTAAATCTGTCAAACAACAGAGACACAAGCTCATGAAACATGCAATAAAATAACAGCTGTTTCACTTTTCCTCTAATACCAACATCTTGACACAATAAAAGCCTGAAACATTTTACTTTTTTAAATGTTTAAAGAAGTCCTTGCTTTGGTGAATACAGCTAGATGAGAAAAGCTGTGAACGATGGGCGTCGCTCTAAAGGAATAAGGAAATAAACCAGGACGGGTCTTTTAAATGACTCCAGGCTGATATGAACATGTCGTTGACATGTGCTGAAAACAGGGTTCAGTTTAGGTCAAAATGAGGATCAGCGCTCCCATGACGGAAAAGACAAACACGCAGAACACGGACATTTAGACGCTTGCACGCCGTGTCATCATAAGTCAGCACCATGACATCACTAACACCGGCTTCTGACATCATCATGCGGCCCCGTCTTTTGTGATTGCATCAGCTCGTTTTGCTCTTGTGATTTAAAAGGTTTTGCTTTAATATTTTTTTTAGAGTCCACAAGAAAACTTGAAAATCCAAGAATATTCATTTAAATTTACAAGTTAAATTAAAGAGAAATGAAGAGAAAACGTGATAAAAGTGGTCACCGTCTCAGTGAGGGGTCTTTTTTTCCCCCATTACACGTTAAATAAAACACTGCACATGACTGGCAGGACGCTATCTGTCCGAATTAAAGTGCGGCTCAATAAAGTCCCGCTGCAGGTCCATCTCACCGCCAGAGAAAATAATAAAAACGAAATTAATGACATCATTATGGTCAGCTCTGGCGTTTTAACACGTAACACAAAAGTTCTTTTTGCAGAAATGCAGAAATTCCTTGCATGTTTTAGATTTTCTCAGTGGAAATAAGCACAAGCATGCCCACTGACAGAGAAAAGAAATGACAATGAGAAGCAGACATCGTTTATAGCACAGACACAGAAAGATACGTTGGTTTAGCCCTTGGTGTGAAGTGTCCATTGCCCCCCCCCCACCCAACCCCACCCTACCCCATCCCACCCCGCAACCGCCTCGAACCCCCTTTCATACAAGGTGAGCAGCTGAACTTGCAGGTAGAGTGTGGCGTTATAGACGTACAGGAGGCTTTGTTCAATGCCAGTAAAAAAGAAGCCCTCGACTCTACAAACTCCCGATGAAAAGTTGGAAAAGGTCGCAGCGGGATGTTTGTTTACAGATCGGTTCGTCCTAATGAGCGGTCAAATTCTAAACGTTCTCAGTACTTATGTTCCATAGATGACGTACACTCACTAGAATCCACTGTACAAGGCTTTAAGTTAGCAAAATATATATATATATATTTATACTATATACTGAATGTTGCTTAGGAGGCTCAGTCACACCAGAAATACGAGAGAACTGCAGTCAGAAAACTGTGGGACTGAGAATATTTGGGGAAATGAGGGCTTCCAAACACTGTTAGCTAAAAACCCCATGGACCACTGGACAGAGTTTAATGAAATCAACTCTCAGAAAGTCCTTTTTGGATGTCAGTCCAATTCCAGAAGAATATCAACCTTAGCCGACACAAACATGGCTAGTGCTTTTACATTTACTTTAGAGATTTGAAGCAAAACATTTTTTATTGTGGCAGCAGAGAATCATCCCCATCACATACTTGGAACATGACATCGTAAATGTTCATCCTGTAAAGGAATCACTAGATGGACTCTTAAGGATATGCATCAACAACTGATTAACCTTTGGAGTCAATCCAATTCAAGATGGCCGTCCCAGCTATGCAACATATGCAAATACAAACAATGCTGTAGCTCAGTCAATTTGACAAGACATCGAGCTAAATATTTGTATCATATTAGCCAAGAGTCATCTGTTACAAATACTCCAAGCACTGCACTGTGCAGGAAATCTTGGCATTTACTGCTGGAGTCAACCCTGTTTGTCTGTTAGCAAAATATCTCACCAAGCACTGGATGGAAGTTATGAAATGATAAAATGACGTACTTCTGAGGGTCCATCCAATCCAAGATGGTCATCCCCTCAACACACTCTGAATGCTGATTGATTTTGCAGACCAATGACGTAGATTTGCTCGACATTGGTGAGGACCAGGACAGGACGGGACAGGGGGGATGGGAGTGCGCATTAATGGTGGGGACCATTTCTGCACCCTTGGATCGAATTGTTGGAGGGGACACGTCACCTCCGTCCGTGCCAAATCTACGACCATGTTGCAGACGTTACATTACGTAACGTTGCAAACATTGATTTCTAGATTTGACCAAAATGCACCAGGCGGTATGCGTTCCCTTAAAAAATACTGAACCTTCGTTTAAAATATTTTCTTAATCAAGCTGGTTTTGACGTTTTGGGCTTTGACATGATTTCCTCCAGTTTACAGAACAGTCACCTCCATTGTATGTTTTTAACCCTGTTTTTGATCAGTGGCAGAACATACAGTCCCCACAAAGAACGATAAAAAATACGAACAAAACAACTCTAATAATATATTATTAGCGTCCTTCAGCTTGGTGAAAATCAAAGCTGAAATTATAAAAAGTGATAGCAGCAACGTTTTAATCCAAAATACTTGATTTTGTTATGAAATGCTGGTGTGACTGAGCCATTTTGACAGCTATATAATTTAACAAAGGTATTTTTTAAATTCCTAAATCTTTCATTTATTATCTTATGCTTAAGTTAATGAAGCTATAAAATCATTAATGACAGTTAACTGCACTTGGCTCGAGTGTTTGAGCAGTTTGGACTGAATCGAATCACAACTACAGAAAGCGATGATCGTCTGAACACCAGCCTGTAAGTTACAAACCGCCTGGGCTAAGGATTAAATACGTTTTCAACTAGGTATACACAAAATCCTACAGGGCTCAGTAATGTGAATATTATCAAGTTAGTTTCTTACAAAAGTAACTTGTTTGGTTTTAAATATCTTTATAAATACAACAACAAGCAAACCCGTCGATCTCGGCCTCGGCGCTCTTCATCATCCGCAGAGACGGATGGATTTCTGTCAGAGCACTCAAGGACTCAGAGGACAGTGCAATAAAACTCAAGGACAATTCAACAACTCAGCAGAAATCCTCCAATAAAAGTCACAGCCAATACCCAGCAGCTTTTCCACTGCGCTTGGTTTTTTTTTTTTTTTGCTCTTTTTACGAGGGAATTTTTCTTCCCGTTACAAAGGATGGCTGAATATTCTCTTTTTTTTAAAGTGACGCGAAGAGAATCGATTGGCTTTACTCACTATGAAATGAATGTCATTCACAATGTTTGTTTGACTTGTTGTTTTTTTTAAAGGGGGAACAACCAGCTGGGACTAAAACTCTTCCTCGTCGCCTTTTTTCATCATCCCTTTATTCTCCTACTAACTGCTTTTCTTTCATCATCCTGTTTTCAGCTTCTTTACCACCTTCACCCATCCTGCCGCTCCCTTCATCTTCCTCTCACACCGTCACCTCGTTCTTACTCCCAGTTCGCAGTCCCTGCCCTCCTCCTCCTCCAGGGATGAAGTGCAGCTGTTCGATGGTGTTTTGCCGTTTGCTGGCGAACGCCATCCGTCGGGCGTTGGGATGACCGCCCATCATCCCCGCTCCGCCTCCGCTGTGGCCCCCGTGGGAGTCCCAGCCACCGTGCATCCCCATCCCGGGCACGGCCGCAGGGCCGCGCTCGTGGTCGTGGCCTGATGTCGGGTGGGAGTTCATCTTGATCATGTGGTGGCGGTCCATGGATGGAGTGGCGCAGATGTTCTGCTGCGACTGGGCCTTCTGGTGGTGGCTGAGGCGGCCCATGGTGGGAAACATCCCGCTTCCTGCTCCCCTGTCCACCCCGCCCACAGGCATACCCATCATCATCAGCCGGTCCTCCAGACGGTCAGGTGAGACCAGGAGCCGCTCGTGGGACCTGGAACCACAGATTTCATAACCTCAAGTTATTGTTACCTCAGCATCAGTTCACATTTTTCCTCTAAATAAATTAGTTTTCACCTTGTTAGATCCATTTAAAAGTCTAAGTTTTGTTTTTATCATTTCATGATGTAAACTGACTCATCTCTTCATCCTCCTCCTCCCTGATCTTGATTTGGTTTTCTTCTCCTCCGTCTCATCTCTGAACTCACCTGCGGAGCGTCTGCGACGTGGCACTCCTGCTGGTGCTCATCATGGCTTTGTAGTACTGGTGCTGCTGGTTCTTGGACAGGTGGGACAGGGTGTTGCCCTCGCCGAGCGCCAGCAGCTGGTCCTGGGAGCGAACGCGGCGCGGCGGCCTGTCGAAGGACGAGCTGGTGTACGGCGTCTGTGAGGGCAGAGGGTACGGGTTCGGGGTGGAGGTGGGGATGTGGAGATGCGGTCGGGAGCCGTGGAGAGGCAACGTGCCCCTCGATCCAAGCGTGTAGTCGCCTCCCCACGGCAGGTGGTGCTGGGAGGAGTGGAAGGAAGGCGGGGCGTTGTTGGAGCGACGTTTGTTGGAGTAATATCCAGAGTACTCGTCAAGCTCTTTCTCTGATTCAGGAAAAAGAGAGAAAATATGATGTAACAACAAGCACAAGGAGGGTCTTTAAGGATGTCTTGTTCCAAACAATGAAGTAGATCTAATATAAAGAAAATTATTTCTTTAAACACCTGTTGATGTCTGGGAAGAGCCAAAAATTGTAGAATGTGAAAACAAGAATGTCAAAAAAAGGGCAACTCTTTAAAGAACACTCACTGAAATACTTGGAATTTTGAAGTTTCAACCACCATTTACTGTTTTTTAAATGAATTTATTACATTTATTTATATTTTCCTTTAAAAAAAACCTTTTAACCAACCTAAAACCTTTCTATTTCTATTGCTACTGTTCTGTTTTAAAATATTTTCTAAAGTTTTTTGGGAATATTTTAAATTTTATGCTGCAAATTAGAATTGTAAGCTCACTCAAGTGACCAAATATGGCTTCTATTCTAAAAGGGATAAAGAACAAGAAGAAGATCAAACATTAGGTCAAAATAATACAATTAGACTTATATAAAACAGGTTGAATAAACTGAGCAAAATCTGTTTTATGTGTGAAAAAGAGGTAAAATGCTTAGAAATAACAAACACATGTAAAACAAATTTTAAAAATAAATAAATTCTAAATAAATGGTGAAATGCAAAAGATCAAAGAGATAAATCTGAAGAAGTGAAGACTAAATTGTGCAACAATGAACTATTTACTGAGGCCACATTAAAAGAAAGAGCCCAAAATACACAGAAAGTGAATCAGGTGATGTAAGGAAATAAATAAAATGTTAAAGTGAGAGCAAAGTGATGATGAGGAAGATGGAAAAGGTGAGATTCATTAATAGTAAAACGCAGTATTTTCTGCTCCATAGCCTGAAACCGCTTTAATCTTCAAAGCATTTCCATGGAAGCAGCTCCCCGAGAGCCAATTTAAACGTGACCTTTAACCAGCCACCTCTTCCTCCCCTCCTGTCTTTTGTTTTCTCTTCCTCTCAGGTCTCTTCTTGTTTGTTCTTTTGTCTCTCCTACATCCTCTCTTCATTTCCCACTTTTCGCCGGCTATTAAGACTGTATTCCAGCTTCCATTTCCCTTTCTTCTCTCGCTGCGTCTCATGTCCTCACCCTGTCCTCCCTCACCCTCTCTGTGCTTACTCCCCTCCAGTAAGGCCACATTATCTCGAGGTTTCTCCCTGCCTGCTGGCTGCAGACAAAGACGCCTTTATCTGTGGCATTTCTGCAGGGAATCACATCAAAAGCAGCAGGTTTCACACAATGGATGTTGAGAGGCCAAATTATTTTCTCTATGGTCGCATTGACAACTTTTTACTCGAGTTTTGAAGGGGTGTACCACCAGAGCCGGTGTGGGAATGAATATACAGCTTTTAACAAATAAAGCACAACATCAGGATTCAACGTGTTTGGAGCGGTTCACTCAGATTATTCTAATGTGCTTGTTGTTATTTCATCAGGTTTGGAGAGGCGTTAAAGAGATAAAACCTCAGTCATTCCTGCAGATCAGTCAATAGATGAGCTCTTTACAGGTGATCTATACAACATATAAAAAATACAACTGTATAACAACACATCAGACAAATAAAACCTCTGATTAAACCTCTATTAAATGGGAAATTTGGCGAATCTATGAATAAATATGAACCATTTCACAGCAAAACACAAGGCACTATTGCTAACTTTTCCCACCAGCTAGCAGACAGAGACAAAGCCTGGTCATATTCCACATCGTGGCGCAAATTTCTTTGTAATTTATAAAAATAATCAACTTCAAATCACGCAATGTTTCAGTGAGCTGGTGCCAATCTCCATTGGTCATTGGGCGATAGGTGGGGCTACAATATGGACAGATCGCCACTTAATCACAGAGAAAAACAACCATCCATATTCACACTTCATCAGATTACCGTAACCATGAGGAAACAGGAAAACCTGGAGAAAACCGCTAGAGAACGAGCAAACTTCATGCAAAAAGGCCCAATCTTAGGGTTGAATTTGCAACCTTCTTTCTTCAAAGCAACAGTGCTAATCAGCTGCACCATCACGCAACATGTGGTTTCAGCGTAATCGTGTAAAATAGACCATCTTGGATCTAAATAAGTGAAGGTTACCTAAATGAAAAAGTGGAATAAAACTGGGCAGCATGCAAAAAGAGGCTTCATCAGAAAACAAGACAAAGATGTTTTAATTCATCCACTTAATTTTATAGACGTTTTGACAGCGTCCAGAGAACCAAGGCCTCAGATTTGGAGAAAGTGATTCTCTCACTCTAGCCTCGGCTGCAAACCTTCCCAGGCCATGTCTATAACACAAATTAAATCACATCTTCTGCAAAAAAGCAGAGATGAGATCCTGATGTCCCCACAACCACGCCTTGAGATTCTATCCATGGACATCACAAAGAGGACTGGGGACAAAGGGAAGCCCTGGCAGAGACCAACACCCACCAGGAACAAGCTCAACTTATTTTACAACCTTCGTATTTATAAGGCTGGACTACAGGTCCCTGTCTAATCTGTCAGTGAAAACTGAAGCCATCATATCCTGTTTACAGGTGCTGCCATGTTGCATTTTTGGAACCAGAGTTTGCACATTCAGCATTAAAAGTTCCACCTAGACGTATCAAATTACTAAATAACCACATATTTGGACAAACAAGAGCAAAGTAAAACATCTAATCTGAGATGTTTTCTTAGTTTTTCCCTTTGGAAAATGTCCCATTTGTTCACAGGGAGTGTGCAGGACTTAAACTTTGTATTAAAACCAGCCACTAGGAGGCACTCTTTTTGATCCAGCTTCAATGTTTTTGTGTTACATTTTTGTCTAGTTATTAAAATATTAAGTAGGAGATGCAAACGAAGATTCTGAGGATTAAAAAATGCCTAAAAAATAGATTCTCCTTCATTTATAAGTCATTTAGATTTTAAAAGCAACTAAT
Organism: Callopanchax toddi; assembly: GCA_006937965.1. Lineage (NCBI taxonomy): Eukaryota > Metazoa > Chordata > Actinopteri > Cyprinodontiformes > Nothobranchiidae > Callopanchax > Callopanchax toddi. The sequence goes on along the minus strand of SSNR01000027.1, from coordinate 4,424,894 downwards.
GCTGCAGAAATACAGCTGTTTTATTCTAAACTGAGGTTTTAGTCAATTAAGTCAGTGAATTAGAGTAGAATGAATAAACGGTGACAAAAAACCAGAACATTTTATCTACATCTCTTTTATAATCAAATTTTTCAACGGTCTGATTGAATCAGTATAATAAAGTGTCCCTGCATTCTTGCATCCTTGTAGACTCATGCTTCCTGCACACTGAGTCTCAAGGAGCGTCTAGCATGTAGGAACCATCCATCACTTGTGTGCAGAGCGACTCCCATCCCCCTGCAGTCCTCAGCCATCACAGGGCAGATAGAGAGAGGCTGCCAGCCACCGCCTCTAAAATCTTTTCTTCCTCATCGAACGCAGCCAGGCCTCTGCAGACCAGCCGATAAACGCCCCTCCCCCTATCATCCCTTCTTCCTCTACCTTATTTTTCTCCATTTAAACACAGAATCTCTTCATCTCCTTCATGTCAAATTCTTATTCACCCTGTCAGCTCCTTCATATTCCATTGCTTCCTTCCAATCTTTTTCACATTCATTCATGATTCCCCCTCTTCTCCGTCACTCCCTTCCAGTGCATTTCCTCTTTCTCCTTATCCTCTGTCACTTCCTTCCTGATTATTTCCTCATGTCACCCATCTTATAAAAATACCTCTCATTTAGCTGTTTTTACACATCATTGAGCAGGAGTGGGCCCAAACTTAGCAAAAAAGTTGTCTTTTCTTGCATGATCAAGACAAAAAGAGAAAGTCAGACGGTGACGTGCTCTCATGGTACCTTCATAAAGGGCCTAAAAAGGCCCAACAGGATTCACAAAGTGAATATTATAGAAGTTTGTATAAAAGCATGGCAAAAATGGGAAAATAAAGACGCTGATCTTCTGTAAAAAGGACTTAAAAGAGCTATCGGTACAACTAAATAGATTTAGTCACATGATGAAAGAAAAAAAAAACAATAAGGGTGTAGGAAAGAACAAAAAGAACCAAAAGTACCCACATACTGGGAGCTGACTGGTTGAAAATCAGCAATACGGTGCTGTCTGGCAAAAAAAAAAAACCCTGCATCTCCAAAACCTTTCAGGAATTAATTTGAAAAACTTCTTATTTTGCAAAGAATAAATGCTCTTTTTGATGCTTTAAATTTATATGTCACCCTTAAATTTACTGGAAGATGTAAAAGACGACCAACAGAGCTGACGAAACGTGAAAATGATGAAAGTTGGCTTCGTTTTTATTTTTTTGTTCACACATTCAAGTTCTTAAATGTAAAAAATGTATTAGAAATCATCAGCCTTTACGTTTTTTTGCTGTATTTCACTAAATAGAACATTCGACCCTGCAGAAATATTTGAGATGCACCGATTCTGCAACCTGTCTTTGCTCATTTTTGCCTGTTCTGTTATATTTAAACTACAGAATACATTCAAAAACAAGAACCAGATTAACTAGAAAATGTTGATTCTGCTATTAAAAACATCCACATGGAAAATCTGGAATCGCTAATGTGACAACGTACTGAGTGATGGTGAGTTTAGGGACCGGGGATAACGTCAGACTGGTGATGTTTGACAAAGTTAATAGACCTGGAAAAATCAGCTGATCGTCAGTTAAGCCAAAAAAGCAAACATCTCGTCTGCTTGAACTTGTAGAGCACCTTGTGATTCATATCTAGAGAGGCGCTATATAAATAAACTTCTTCAATCATTTTGAATTTTGGTAAATTTTTGGGGCAAATATAAAAAGTTCTGTGTTATATAAGTCACATAAGTCTGCACAATAATGTATCTCAACAGCGTTGAATTTAAAAGGTGAAAATATGTGGCGCAATATAAAATACTGAGCTGAAATCTTATAGTAGACAAATCTATCTAAATACAAAGCAGCTGACCTGCCGTTAAAGGGTTACGAAGGCATTTCTGTGGAAATATTTTGATATATGACCCATTAAACTCAACAAATTTACATTTTTCTTTTTAATGCATTTAGATTGGCTCACGACTCATTTGTACCTATTTTGCTTTTAAACAGTTTAAAAGAAGAAAAAAATGCACCAAAGAGGTTAATTTTTCCCTGCAGCCTTCTCTTTTTTCATTTTTTTTTGGACAAAATGATAAAAACTCAAGAACACAGGAGTTCCAGTGTAGCTGCTGGGTGGTGTGTTGTGTCGCCTGCTCCTAGTCATGCTGAATATTCAGTTATTCCCAACTCCTTTTTCCCCCTCTTTCGTTCCCTCATCTTCCCGGGGCTCACCTAGCTTCTTGAGGGAGCTGTAGCGGTTGATCTCGGGTTTCATGACCGCCTCGTAGGACGGCGGCAGCTGGGCCAAGTTGTGGAAGGAGTGGGAGAACGACGGATGGCTGCTGTTGTGTCTCATGCTCCCTCCCATGATGCCGCCGACCCCTCCGGCGCCTTTACCGCCACCTGAAATCAGGGTGGGCCCGGACGACAACTGGGCGGTGTTGTTCATACGCGGTCCGCGCTCTGATGAATGGCAGAAAACGACAAACAGGAAAGAAAAGAAGAGGAAAAAAGAGATTAAAAATAGAAAATAAAATGAGATAAGAATTGAAGGAATGATCTAAAATTCTGAGGGGATGAAAGGAAATACTAAAAAATGTACAGTGCTGTGAAAAAGTATTTGCCTCTTTACAGAGTTTTCTGTTTTTGCTGACTCATCACATTTAAATGTTTCAGATCAGCAAACAAACATCTGCATCAGACAAAGAAAATCTGAATAAAATAAACTGTTTTCTTTGTTTAAGGGAAAAAGACCTTTAAAACCAACCTGTGAAAAAGTGTGTGCCCCCTTACCCTAATAACAGGTTGTAACTCCAGGTGGTAACTACTACAGTCCAGGCTTTATGATAACTAGTAACCAGTCTCTGTGAAGACATTTTGTTCCACTATTTCTTTTTTTTACAGAATTATTTCAGTTCAGCCTCATTGGAGTGTAATCCAACATGTTAAAGGTCAAAGGTCAGACACTCTCCTTCAGGATTTTCTGGTAGTCGGCAGAATTCATGGTTCCATCAGTTCCAGCCAGTGGTCCAGGTCCTGAAGACCAGACCATCACACTACCACCACCATGTCTGACTGTTGGGATGATGTTTTCATGAAATAAGAGTTTGACTCCAGATGGAACGGGACACACACCTTCTGATGGAACGGGACACACACCTTCTGATGGAACGGGACACACACCTTCCAGATGGAACGGGACACACACCTTCTGATGGAACGGGACACACACCTTCCAGATGGAACGGGACACACACCTTCTGATGGAACGGGACACACACCTTCCAGAAAGTTCAGCTTTTGTCTCGTCAGCTGACAGAATATTTTCCCAACAGTCTTGGAGAGCACCAAGATTTTTTTTTTTCAAATGTGAGATGAGCTTTTTGTTTTGGTCAGTAGGGATTTTGTCCTATGAACTCTCTCTGGAGGACATTTTTGTCTCGTCTCTCTCTTTTTGCTGAACCATGACCTCTGACCCTTAACCATGTGAGGCCTGCAGTGCTTTAGATGTTGTTTGGGGGTAATTTGTTCTTGAAATAATTGAGAATAGGGCAGGATGTGTTGCTTTTTTAAGTCTTTTAGCCTACTCCATGTTGTCAGGCAGTTTTTTAAAAGTTTTTTCTTAATTCTACAGGTCCTAATCAGGCCTGAGTATAGCTACTGGAACTGAACTGATGCAATCTGATCACAAAAGGCTGGTTGGTTTGGATATTTCTTTTCCTTTAATACATTAAATCATCATTTGAAAACTGCATTTTATATTTACTCTGGTTATTTTTGTCTGATATTGAAATGTATGTGCGTGGAAAAAAAAAAAGAAGCAAAAACAGAAGAAATCTGTAAGGGAGCAAATACGTTTTAACAGCACCCTCTGAAATCTGAGAACCCCAAAATGGGGATTAAAATATAGAAGTTTAAAAAAAAGGTTGAGAAATGATGAGGAATGGGAAAGACTGAGCAAGGGGAGAGTATTCAAGCTGTTTAACTATCAGTGAACACAGGAAGTGTCTCTTAGCTCCATGGCAACCATCTATAAATACAACTTAGCGCTGTTCATCTGAGGCTCCAACATACCAACCACATGTAAATACAGAGAAATACACTGATAGCTGCAGGAGGACTTACTGCACACACACACACACACACACACATTTATGCAAAGTGCAAAAGCAGCACATCGATCAATACATATAAAAATGATTTGCCTTATGTAAGGTTGCACTGTGGGGGAGGGGCCACATGTATAACTGTTATTGGTTACATCATCAGGTGTACATTAATTTATGCTCCACACACACACACAAGCTGCGCGTGAGAACACAAAGCGGCAATTAAAGATTGTGTAATGTCTCAGCGTCGAGTCCATTCAGGGCGCTAACGGCTACGGGCCACGATCTCGTTAAGATAACTGCAGGACATATACTGGTCATTGACCATTGACAGTAATGGGCAGTAATGGCCAATGATGTCTCTGTTAAGTGCCACCCGGGGAACACAAACCACATTGACTTCTGCACGGTACTCGTTACATACACACTCTCACACACACACACACACACACACACACACAAAACAGTGAGGAAAAGCAATGCTAGCTCTGAGATCATATGGCTTTAAAAAACAAACAGAAGATAATGAAGGCTGGAGAATAAAAACAGCAGAAAACTTTTTTTTAAAAAGGACAAATTAACGAGTTTTAAATTTTGCGCGATTTTTATTTAGGGTGCGAATAAAACGACTGGCTGGTGAAAATGAACTAGGTTAATGAGTGCAATTTGAACATTGTTTAGTTCTGCTTTAAGAACTGATCTTCACATTCACACACCAGTAAAGGCTCTTTATTAATCAGTGTATCTCACTGAGCTGTGACTGCTTCTGACAAATTCATGAACAGGAATATTTTTCTTGTCTGAGCTGCAGAAACACAATCTTGTGATGCTGGATTTTCTAAATATTCTTTACAGGTCTCATTGCTGGAGTCTCAAGTGCTGCTTAATTTAGTTCACGATACAAAAGATACAAAAAAATAAAGTCTCGAGAGGTGTTGGAAACCAGATTGAGAAGAAATTAGATTCATTTGCAAAAACGTAAGAGACTTGTTGACTAAACTGTGATAACAAAATATGCAAAACAGTCACGATTTTTTGTGCAATTATGTCATGAGTCCCACACACATTATAATTAAAGGTCTAGCAAAATGTTCATCTGTTTAATTTTAATCAAAATTAGCATTCATCACAATTTGGTGTCTGAAAAAATTTGAGTTCAGTCAGAAACAAGCCTATCTAGATTTAAACATTTCCCAAATCTGTAGAATCCATAAGGCTGCACAATATTTTGCAATTTTTTCATAGCTGAAATGGTATTAAGCTAATTATCAGGGTTGCAAAGAATAATGGATTATTATATTTTAAGTGACATCCATTTTTGTGCAATTTGATTGACTTTCACTGCCTTTGTTGCCCAATTTAGACAACAGTGGCTGAGATGTTAAAGACAGGAAAACACTAAAAGAGAAGTGAGGAAAATGGTAAATCATGACCAGCGTCATCACAAAGTTTTAGAATATTTTTTAACTTGTTTTTTTCTATACCCACAAAGCTTTTGGTCAATATAAAGGTTTTCGTGCTTTTTGGATTTTGATACTTCATTGTTTATTAATCTTATTTATTGGATTTTTATCTTGTATTGCTTTTGTTTCATCTGTACTTTACTTAATGTCACTTTTAATTGTATAAAAAATTGTACAGAGCTCTTTTTCTCCTGTTAATAAAAACTTTAATAAGTTTAGTTTCAGTCATTTAAGAGGGGAAAGGTAAAAATCTCTATTCTTAATTTTAGTTTCTAGCATGATTTCCAAATGCACAGATAAAATTTAATTCTAATATGTTAAAATCATGTGCATATATTTGAAAATACCTCATTTCTGTATAGAAATACATTCAATAACCCACAGGGCCGAGATGTTTTTGGTCAACAGCTGATGGTTAATCTGACTAATCTGTTCAGACTAAAGTGAAACGTTCAGTTTGAGTTTTAAAAATGTACCTCGTATCAGGGCTGAGCTAAAATGGAAAAAGAAACGAATTAAGAGATCCTTTCAAAAAGGAAACAATTAGTCGAGTTGAGCTCAGGCAGAAAATGGAAAATGGCCCAAGCACAGGAAGAGTGAAGGCAAAAAAATTCAATAAAAAAAGCCAATAATGGTTTAAAAGCTTGCTTTTTGTAGAAAAAAGGGCCTTTAATGAATCAACATGACAAAGTTTAACCCTTCACAGGGAGAGTGGCCATGTTAGATCACCTGTACGTGGATTACCTTTTAATTTGCATCCTAAACATAACATTTTCACAAAAAAGTTTAAAAAGTAAAACAAAAAAATCTTTTATTTTAACTTTGTTTTGTATTATTCTAGTTAAATCAAGCTAAACTTTTTATTTTGTTGAATGAAGCTAAGAAAACTGATGTTTCTAAATAAATGAAAGACTCAAATCTAAAGTTTAAACATGAAATATTGTTACATAAATTAAAAATTTTATATGGCCTTTCAGTTTTAAAGTATTTAATCTGGTTTCATTCATTGCTCTTGTCTGTCTGTGAAACCAATCCAGGCTCAGAATAACTGACTCTAAAAGAAAAAAAAGAAAGAAAAACGTTCAGGGAAAATGATACTGATCTCCTTTAACATTGTGTTTCCACGGCAACCGCATCCAGCATTCTTTCATAGCCTTCACCCACGGTGGGAGTTCGTGTAACTGCAGCGTGTTTCTCTAAGAGATAAAACACTAGCATTGCTTTTTTGTTTTCTTGGTGCAAAGCCTGGGAAAACAGACTCCGGCGAGAGAAGTGGTCTCCTCTCGTGTTCAGCTGTAAGCACACTTGCACGTCACTGCGACACAGAAAGAGAGAGAGAGAGAAAAAAGAGAGGAACAAGCACATTTGGAAGCAGGCTTGTGGCGGAGGTGGTGGTGGGTGACGAGGGGCACACAGGCTTGCAGTAAGCGAGGGCAGGCCAGACAACTTTAAGCTCACGCTCTTATGAAAGATGTGTCAATTTCAACACGACTGTGACACGAGAAATACGTATTTACGTATAAAAACAAACAGCGACTTTAATAGAAAAAACACAAAGTGTTGACACTGGCACAGCTGTTTTAAGAGTGCAGAACAGCAGGCCGTCAAACGGACACAGACAGGAGGACAGAGTGGTGGGAAGGCCGAGAGTCCGGCCAGCGGCTCGCCGCCACCTGCGCCGGCTCGTGCTGCTCAACCACGAGGCTTACCGATGGTGGCAGAGTGTTTGGGGCTGGAAGCAGACCCCTGCTGGTTAAAAGGGTGGTGCAAAGTCCCAGCTGCAAAGAGAGCAGAGCCAACAAACTGATGGACAACCACTCAAGAGACACAAAAAAGAAGCGTGTGTCGCGTAAGCATTTGTGTCAATAAAGAGACAGAGAGAGGACGGCGTTAGAGACAGCACAGCGGGAGAAAAGGACAGGAAAGAGGAAGTGACAGTCCCTCCAGGAGTCATTTTTCTGTCCGTTATATTTATTTCAATGTCAGGTTTTTTACTTTTAACTGAATTCTACAGATAATAAGCAGATTTTGTTTTATTTTTTAAGGGAAAAAAATGTGAAAAATATGGTAAAAGACATAAAATGAATCTGAAGCTTCGTGGAAATGTAGCCTAGCTTCAAATTATTGCAATTTTTGTATTAAAAAATACAAAATATTAATTCATCACATGTAAACTATAAAAGGAAAAGAAATTATAGAATTACTAATGATATTATTGAAAGAAAAAACAAAGTCCTGGAAAGATTGTAAGAAAAAAGAGGAAAAGAGACAGGAAAGATGTGAAGAAAGAAAGCTGTTTCGTGTGTGTGTGTGTGTGTGTGTGTGTGTGTGTGTGTGTGTGTGTGTGTGTGTGTGTGTGTGTTCACTGTGAGTGCGAGCTGAAGGTCACTTCCACTGACCCACACCAGAAACATCACATTTCAGAGATTATCTGATAAAATTCTGTTAAATTTGGTACTTTATTAACCCTCAGGCTTCATTGAGGACATTTTTGTCCATTTGGGCAGTTTTTCCATGTTCGTCTGCACGCCATTTCAACACCGTTTGTGCAAATGGTACAAATTTTTGTCGCAAAACCCCTCTCTTGACAAATTTTGAAATTCAATTTGGAATTTTGAAAATAGACCAAGGGAACACTATGAAAAAAAATGCCATACTCGAATCTTCAGTGGACAAAAACGTCCGCTCATAAAAGTGGCTATATAAAAAGTGTATACATTCATTTTATTTTTCCATTTTTTTCATAGATCTGTTAAACAACTTTGTTTGTTAAATTTTTTTTGTTGTCTACACTTTGAAGTTCAGTGAGAGAGTGAAACTGTGTTTTGTTTACCTGAAAAAGGTCATGTTGACCTTCTGAGTTCAATAAAAACAGCAGAAGATCTGAAGAAATGTCAAGAGTTTCTCGCCTGGCTCACTAATGGAGAAATGACTGATTTTGATGGTGAGTAGTAAAAATGACAAATTTGACTACTTTTATACAAAATTAAACCCTAATATCACAGAATGCATGATTATTTTTTGCAGAGGCAACAGGATCAAAAACTGTGGTTTGCATTGAAGTCAATGGGACGTTTTTGTCCTTGAGAGGCATAAGAGGGAGGGAAGTTTGAAATCTGCTGCTACACAAAAACTAATAAAGCATAAAATATGATATTTTATCACATTGTTGACATATCCAAGGTTGATTTAAAAAAATATATTTCAGTCATCCAAAATATGTTTTATGTAAAATATCTCCTCTTTTGTCTGCTTTTTTCATGAAAAAATGAGCATCACACAATCAAGCTGGCATATAAAGAGTTAAAATTTAGATAAATATTCAATATTTGATTGCTTTGATCAGAACTGAAGTTGATCACAAGATTTAAGCCCAAAAAGCAGAAAAAAATTATTAATCTGGACAATTTTTAAAGCAGTTTTAGAAGTGGACATTTTAAGTGACAAGTTTTAAATCTGTCGCTATGCAAAAACTATAAATGCAAAAATTTCAAGATTTTAGATATTTCATGACATCACCAAGACTGATTTGTAATAAATGCCCCGTGCACAAAAATGTTTTTTTTTTAAAGAAAATAACTCATGTTTTGTGGGGGGTTTTCCATAAATTATATCAGTGACTTTGAGTAATCAAACTGGCATTTCAAGGGTTAAAATCCTCAAAATGATTGAAATTTTTATATGTTTGAGCAGGGCTGAAGTTGTTTAACAGATCTATGAAAAAAATGGGAAAAATAATATGAATGTATACATTTTTTATAGCCACTTTTATGAGCGGACGTTTTTGTCCACTAAAGTCTCAAGAGTATAGTAAATTAGAATGAAGCCTGAGGGTTAATTACTTCAACTTTATTTTACATTTCGACAATAGAAATGCCTTTAGAAAAATACAGCAGCATCTACAATCTAATAAAATAAAAGATAAAGTAAGTAAGTAAGTAAGTAAGTAAGTAAAGTTTATTTCTATAGCACCTTTCACAGAAAAAATCACAAAGTGCTTCACAAAAAACAGAATCAAACATGATAAAAACAAATAAAATCAATAAAACAAACAAAATATCATTACAAATCAAAATCGTTAAACAATAACAAGAGAACATAAAAGCGTTATTTAAAAGCAGTTTTAAATAATTGGGTCTTCAACTGCTGTTTAAAGGAGTCCAGACTGTCTATACAGTGTAAAACTAAAGGAAGGTCATTCCAAAGTCGAGGTGCAACAGACTGGAAGGAGCGATCACCTCGACTTTTAAATCCTTAAGCTAAATCAAATTAAATGAAATAATTTGGATCCATGTTAACATAATCAAATTTAATGACATCACATTTAGTGATCTTAATGTTCTGGCTCCAATGTTTTAATTAAAAGAAACATTTTTTGTTAAATTTTAGATGTCCGAAATCTTTCATTTGGACTGAAAAGCTCGATATCCGAAATGATATTGGCTGTTTTTGCGCTTGTGTTGAGGTTAACAACCATTGGATCAAATTACAAATTTAGTTGATTAAAAATATATATCAAAAATAGTTGTTTTTCTTACTGTATTCACCAATAAAAACATTATTTTGGGGTTAGAAACGTTTCTAAACCAAAAAAAATTTGAAGAAAAAAAAAATCTGGGTAAAATATTTATTATAACGTAGGTAAATTGACTTTAGACAGAAACATTATATTTTATTTAAAATCATTTTTGTAAATAAGAAAACTTGTGATTTTTTTCAGTCCTAAGGATTCATTGAGAGTTTGATTTTTCTGTCAAACAGCAGCATCTGACAGGATTTCTGTCACAACAAATGTTTTCCACCCTACGTGTGAAGTGTGTTACAGTCACTGTGGTTGCAGTGAGATTTTTTTTAAGACAGCAGCGATAATTACCATCCTCGTCACTTGAGACACTTGGAGCTGTCCTGATTCAAAGGCTCATGTAACCTGATTGTGACAGAATCGTTTTACGTTTTCACCCCAACGCGTGTGAATTCGTCCAGTTTTCGTTGCCCGTCACTTACTGCGGTTGTCTTTCATTTGCAGGATGGGGGTGTAGAGGTTTTTGGATGCGCGTCCGTCGGAGGTGGTGGTGGTCAACATCGCATTGTTCCTCTCGCCTTGCTGCATGGGGCTCGACTGGTGACGCAGAATATCCACAAGTGATCTGAAAGCATTTTTAAAAATCATGATTATTAGGAAGAAATTTCTTCTGTTTAACAATATTATCATGGAATGAGCTCATCACTGGTGAAGTGGCTGCGGAAAGAAAGGTATTTGAGGCCCGCAGACGAGATAGCGCCCGGGTTGAAAGAGAAACACGATAAGCATTCAGCAAAAAGAGAGAGGGCCTTTCAGGGTTGCTACGCCTTCTTTTAAAATAATATGCTGACTCCAGTCTTAAGTCCCCTCCCTGTGAAGCTCCTTCAAATTTGTGAATGAATTTTGCTTGAAAATCCTCTCAAGGCTGCGGTCATCCCTGTTGATTGAGAAACTTTTGGTACTACACTTTTTCCTTCCACTCAATTTTCTATGAACGTGCTTCGATTCAGCACTCTGTGACCAACCAGCTTCTTAAAGGGAAACTTTGCAACTTTTTCATATTTTAAAATCTTTTTCTTGAGCTAGTATGTGTTAATATGACCCTTTATAAGGTTACTGAAAGGTCACTCAGCCCCATCTAGTGTTTAGATCAAGAATACAGCGTTTGCAACTCGAATTTCTCCGTCACGGTGTCCCGGAAGTCTCATAAAGTCACGTCTCGGGAGAAGCAGTAACGCTTTACGGCATTTCAATATTTACACCTCGGTAAAGGGGAGCTGAATCATAGCTGAAGACTATCGCATCGTGTTCATCATGGCGAAGCCTCCAAAGAAACAAAGAAAACCTTTATCTGATGAAGCTAAAAGAAGCTAATTGATTCTGTGGTTTGTCGTTTTGAAAACACAGATGGAAAACAAGGGGAAGGGGGGAAGTTCGTTTTTTCGACAGTGATTTAAAACGGACACTAGGGGGTGCTCACAACAAGCAAAGCTGCATAGTATCACTTTAACAATGACCTTTAGTGGCTTACCCTCCTTATGGAGGGAGTCAGTCAGTGCATTTACATCAAGCATGTCCAAAGTGCGGCCCGGGGACCACTTGTGGCCCTCAAAGGGATTTTGGGTGGCCCTCAGCTGAATTTTAAGAATAATATAATTTAGTGCTCCTGCAGGATGTTGATGCAGAGAGATGCTTTCTGATATTTTTATGTTTAGATTTTCACTAAGAGACCAAACAAAGAAAAATACTGGTAAATTAGAATATTTTTAACCCTCGCACTGTCCTTAGTTTTTGGCCTATGAAGTTTTGTATTCATTTGGGGTCAATATGACCCCCTAGGACAGTGCAAGTCAAACATATGAGATCCCTGTATGTCTCGTATTCACAAAGATTCTGTTCATTAAAATGGTGCATTTATAAGGAATCTGTGAGCAGAACAAATAAATTCAATCATATTTTGCCATTTCTTTTTATTGTAAAATAATTAGAACTTTTGTGGCCCTCGAGGACTTTACACATGGTGATTTCGGCCCTCATTTTGAACAGTTTGGACACCCCTGGTTTACAGGCACATCAGAAAACCAACAGAAAACATTGTAAGTGAATGGTAACAACTAGCATTGTGAGAACAAAAAGTCCTTTAAAGGATCAGGTAACCTTTGCAGATGTTTTGAGTTAAATAGCTGAGTTGACACAATGAGTTCCCAATGTTTAAGTAATTCACAATATTAAAATGTTCTGAGACACTGAATTTTGGGTTTTCATTATCTGTAGCCATAATCATCAAAATGACAAGAAAAGAAGGTTTGAAATATTTCACTCAATGTGAAATGGATCTATATAAAAATAAATGTATGTACTCATATGAGTTTCACTTTCTGAAATGAGTGACAAAAAATATTAAACTTTTTCACAATATTCACATTTTTTGAGCAGTTCAAAGGTTTGCTAATGTTAAAAAATTCTCTAGCTAAGATTGCATTTTTTTGTGCTAAACTGCAAAAACCTCAAAACCTACAAACTAACTAGTAAAGGCTCAGTCCGAACAAATAAATACACTCCTTCTTTTAGTCCTCGTCTTTCCTATTTTCTGATCGTTATCGTTCCTTTAACAGAACATGAATAAAACATGGAGATAGACAACAGTTTCCTGGTCTATCAGATTGAAACACACCCACATTTCCCTAAAAATTCACGTTTTTCTGGTTTCTGTGTACTTTAACAATCCTGGTATTAGGGGGAACATCTGTAAGTTCTAATGCTAAGTCAGGCTCGGAAGCTGTTTTTTGAAGTGTTGAAAGAGCGTGTAGCTCGTCTCACCTCGGCATGTTGATGTCTCTGTTGCGGGGTCGACGTGCCACCTTGCTGAAGGCGATCCGGACGCCGACAGCCACCACCAGCGTGAAGGAAATCACTCCTCCAATCACGTAGGCCGTACTGAAAGTAGAGGAATATTTATTAAAGGCTCTCAGAATAAAATTAAAAGCAACACAAGCAGCAGTTGCTTTGGGTGCTTTTTCCTAACAATTCCATTACCACACTATTATCATCGTAGTGGCAATGTAAAGGTCTATCAAGTATTTTTTTCTATAAGAATGTGAGTGAGCATCTTTGAAACCAGAGCAGCAACAGTTAGCTGATAAAGTCTCAGGCTTTTCCACAGAGGGTTTTAATTACAGCTGATCGTTATAAATAAGTGAATCCAGACCTGCTGCTTTGCTGCTGCAGCGTCTCAAAGTCCAGGTCGTCAATTTTGCCTGTGGGCTTCGTGACGGGGACCTGCGGGTCGGCCCAGACGGGGGACTTGTAGTTGGTGCAGGTTTCCTGGTCCAGCCGTTGGCCCTGATCCTCGCAGCAGAACCGATAGTGGCAGGTACCGCAGCAGTAAATGTAACTGCCCTTTGAGCAGTTGAACGAATTGTCCAAGTGCCCCATGACGTCATAGTAACCCCTACGGAACAAAGAGGATCGGATAAAAACAAGAAGAGGAAAACCATCATCAGCGTTGGGCTGTCTGATGTTTCCGCCAGTAAGAATTCCACTGTGCTTTTAAATCTGAAGTGTGTCAAAGAAACGGCTAAAAGAAGACGTGCTTTTAGGTCACAGTGGCTTTTTTTAATCGACAGGATGCAGAGTTTGGCCTGAGCCACTAAACAACACCGGAACAGAGGCCGGAATAATCCCAGCAGACGGAAATAATAAGGACTAAATCAAAAGAAAAAGTTGACTCAATCATCAAGGAGGCATCTGGAGCTCATCCCTGTTTTGGATCTGTGTTCTGATACCGTATCGGTACCAAATCTCCCCTGCCTGCATGTAACTGCTGTTAATAGTCGGAGCGCGCGGCTCGCCAACAGACAACTGATTTAGAGCTGATTGTGTGTTGCTTAGCAACAGCAGGACGCCTTTCAGTGCACGAAATATAAGCTTTGGTTGGATGAGAGCTGCAGGAGAATCAGGATGCAGAGAGATGGACACGTTAAACGCACAGAAATAAAGTCAAGTGCAGCAAAGGAGCTGAATTCTTTACTATTTATTTCTCTGAGCATCTTGTTTACTTCCCTTTTTCTTTATGCAGTTCCTGCTCCTCTTGAAGAGCTAAACGTTTGTAGATTACTGCTGACGGCGGCTGAACGGAGCAAACCCACCTGTCGGATTTTGTTGCGACCTGATCCTGTCAGGGAAACTGTCCCACTCAGCTTTTTTATCTGCTGCCTGTTGGGTTTTTTCTGTTGCACATGCTGATTCCCAGATTACTTTTTTTTTTTTTTTTTTACATATTTGATCCTTTTGTGCATCTCTGTCATCTCCAGCTTACATTAATCAGCTACACGTTAAAGGCACACTATGTAAATTTTCATATTTTAAAATCTTTTCCTTGAGCCAGTAATATGACCCTTTGCAGGTTTTACAGGGTGTTTCTGAGCAAAAACAATGCTAACGTTTTTACAACAGTGATGTAAAACGGACACTAGGGGGTGCTAAAAGCAAGCTAAAACTGCACAGTATGCCTTTAAGAGGGGAGAAGACAAGCTTCTATTAATTATGGCTTTTATTATTCATTTTTATGTATTTTTTTCTACTTAGTGTGATGGACTTGTTTTTTATGGTACGCTAACCCAAAAATATTATCTGTGACCTCCATCTGTGCTTCTCTGAAAACTTTCTCACTATCTATGACTCCCACAATGCGAAATACGTGGCTTGAATTGTGGAATTAGACATTGAAATTGGAATTTACTGTAAAACATGGAAAGTTACTGAATTTGTTGATGTAAAATGACATAATTTTCTTAAGAATCTACAAGTTTTCCTACACTTTACAATGACATTCACCAGTCTCTCTGATCTGTTTGATTGGAGGGAACAGGCGTTATGGTGAGCTGAGGCAAAGAGGCATCTAGAAACAATGCATTTTAAATCTAGGGATATTTAATCGCCGCTTGCGTTTGATGCAAGCAGAACTAATAGTCCGTGGGGAGGAACTAATGTTTGGTTCCGAGTTCCAGCCGTGTATTGTTTTGTGACGGACATTTCTGGTTCCGTGATGTTTAGACATAAAAGTAATAGGGAACTAGAAATGTCCAAAAAACACACTCATGATAAATTGTGTGGTTGTAGGTTTAATTATGCCATTTATTTAGTTTAGTTTAGTTCATGTTTTACTGATCTGTGTTCACTGGTGGAGCTAGCGCTAATGCTAACTACTACAACTACATACACATCTAAATTAAATAATATTTGTACTCCAGTTAAATGAGCCTGTTGTTTAAAATTGGCTTTAATAAACCTGCTAATAAAATAATAAAGTTCTGTACTTTTAGATCTGTCCAGTTTTAGCCAGGGATATTTTGAATTTAAATGCCATTTTTTACTATTTCTGTCCCACACTAAAATTATTTTAAATTAAAAAAAAAATGCTTTTGGGGGCAAACTTTCTTGTACTATTTAAATGCAAATAATTGCAATTAATTAATTACAAAGCCTCTAATAAATTTGATTGAATTATTAAATCGAATCCCACCACCAATCTATATCATTTTAATTAAGTCATAAGACAAGCAGACCGGGAACCTAAAAATGGAAAAAATATTTTGAAAAAGTAAAACAAGATTTTATCAGAATCCGCTTCCTGGAGTCAACCTAGAAGGAAAATAAATAAACAAATAAATAACATCAAGCGTCAACTTAAATTTACCTGCAAACATCCACATTCACCAGCTGTCTGGGGGGCGGAGCCACCTGGGCCCCACTGAATGGAGGCTTCAGTATCTTTTCCGTCATGTTCCTCGGCAGCATGGTTTGTGGGAGGGGCTTCTGGGGGAGTTCAGCCACCGCTGGCGGATCGTCTCCGTCCTCCATCTCGGCCGTTTTTGGCGCCACTACGGATCCGACCGGCGGCTTGAACCCGGTCAGGAGGAACAAAGTGGAGCTCGATTTTCCAGGAGCTGCAGAGTTTCTGCTGCCGTCAAGCGTCCTGACGTCGTTGTTGACGGCTCGCCGCTCCGTAGTGACGCTTACAGTGGAAACAGGGAGGCAGTAGAAAAGCAGGAGGGTGATGCAAAGGGAAAACATCTTCTTTGAAATGATAGTTTCCATTGGTCTTTGACAAAGTTTTTGTTCCGCCATTAAAAAACAACAACAAAAATCAATTATCAGCGTCCTCGTTTACGGTGGAAAATTCTGGAATTATAAAAATCTTCCCTATGAAAAGTTTCGGCTTCAGTCTGACGAACTAGTCCCCGTTCAGGTACATGGGTTTCTCCCAAGAGTTCAGCAGCTGTTCCATGAATGAGTTTGGCATTTGACTCTGTCTGAATGTAAACATGTCTTTGTGTACAAATCCCTCCCGAAAGCAGCTTTTGTAAACATTGAGGTCTTTCAGAAGTTTTAGGCCCTATAGGAACTGCCCGTACGACAGTGTAAATTAATCTTCCAACCAATTCAAAATACAAAACAATATGAATGTATTGTATGGCACCAGGTTTGGGAGAATTAATTAATTTTGGTCTGTTGGTTGACAAAGGGACACTTTTTTGTCCCTTTGGACAAAATGGCAGTTTTTATAGATTTTCTGTAAACAAAAGAAGTCGGAGAAATCTGTAAACCGTCAACAGAACGTCCAATAGGAAAGACACTGTTCTGGGATCTGCGTTTGGCACTAAAGTTGTGATTTTAACAAAAGAAACTGCAACGGAACCCGTGGTCTGTAAACATTTAGTGCTTTATGTAAACGTTCTTCAACTAGATCGAGTCTTCTCGGTGTTTGGCACTTCCTGTGTGGATCGGGAGTAAAACCCTGCATGGAAACAAAATGTTTTTTTAAAGTCAAACTAAATAATCTCACACTGTGTGTTGTGTCTGTAAACAACAGCGCTGGCAGAATTAAAGATCTCAGCTTTGTTTGGCGAACGAGCCGAAAGGAAGTCTGTTCAGATTTGCTCGAGCTTCTTCTTCAAATTTGCATTTCCTTGTTTTGTTTTGCTTTGAATCCTTTTCACAATTTGCCAGATAAATGAGCTTCTAGAGAGGAGGAGGATCTGTAAAGTTAAAATGCGTTGGAATTTGGTGTAATGATAAAAGAGAATAAGGATTAATTTGTCAGAGAAAAGCTCCTCCAGCAGCCGCTGGATCGGTTAAGAGCAAGGAGCTGGTGAGAATGAAAATAGAGAAAAGATTTTAATTTTTTGAAATTTAAACGTGGATCTATGTGCGCTCAGAACTCTTGCGTGAGTGTCTTTGCTCCGAGTTTAGCTTAGCCCAACAGAAGAGAACGAAGGAGGGCTTGGGCCCGGTTCTAGCAGGGCAGCGAGGTTCTGCCCACAGAAAAGACATGGAAATGTCTGGATTCATCCGTCAACGCAGAGGAACTCGGGACGAAGACGGGAAGTCGACACAGTCGCTGTCACGGCCACGCTCGACACCGACGGCGGTCCGGTCACAGATTCGCGCCGGGTTGCGGTTTAGAAAAACGCGGGTAGAAAAGTTCTCAACTTACAAAGCTGCTCTCTCGTTCAAACGTGAGAAACGAGCGAGCTTTTCCACTTCTCTCGTGGATTCCCTGAACGACGCACCGATGCGATAGAAAAGTCGCCGCAGATCTAAAACGCTATGAGGGGTTTAGTAAATGTGAAAGGTTTCCGTATGGCTGGTGTTCGGTATGGCTTCAGGTTATGCTCGCTTTTTTTCAAAAATCTCCTTTCACAGGGAAACAAAGCAGTGAAAGGTTTTCAATTGCATGTTTTTAGAGGAGTAAACAGAAGAGGTTGAAGGGGTCGATGGGAGCAGATGGAGGGGGGGGGCTCTCGGGTTATTCGGCGCGGCGTAAAAAGGGTCACATTAGGAAGAAACGAGACGATGATCCTCGCTAATATAAGCAACTGGAAGAAGGAGATAGGAAAAGTGTCAACAGTGTTTCACAGAGCAGATTAAGAGGACGGTGTGTGTTTAAGCCTTTGAGATAGCAGCGGTGGCGGTCGCCGAGCCGGGATTTGTCGGGCTGGACGTGGCGCGTGTTACCCGTCAGTCAAACGGCGTCCCGGCGATGCGTTCTAATCTTCAGACGGCGTTAGAGAGCTATCGCTGCATGCCACATGCTTCCTCTGTCACTCAGAACTACAAGCGAACCTTGTGTTTATAAAGCACTTTGAACCACTAATGCACTGATTATGGTCTCACGCAGTTTTAGCATCAAGAGCAGCAAAGACTGAATGAAGATAAGTTTTTCAGGGCGATAAAAATTAATTAAGACTTAAATTTGATAAGAGATGTTTAATGTATTTGTGTTAAATGAGAAAGACTTAAAGGTGTAGCTTAGTTATTAAATCAGGGGATTGAAATTAGTGGGGGGTTTTTGCGTTTTCTTGCGACACAGTCAGTTTGGCATCTGGTTTTGGTCTCGATTGCAACAAAAGAGCAGAATATAAAGGAAGAGGTCGAAAAACTTGATTCCAGGCATAAAAATTAAACAAGAATGGCACAAAAAAAAAGACGTGTGATTAGTTTGCAGGAGCCTCAGCTTTGCCGGCAGGAAAGCTGGGAAAAACCTCCCGTAATCCTCCACTTGGTACGGTCCAGATCAAGATCTTCTTCTTACAGGTGCACACCAGTTTTCACACTGCAAAAAAACACAAAGAACATCATTAATTAATGATGTTTGCTCGATTTTTAGGTTTATTTTTGAACATCTTAGAGATATATTAAAAAAAATTTAAAACTAGAGATGCATTTTTTGACCTGAATTGGCCAATTTTCGCTGATTTTCAGGTGCACTATACCATGCTAGCACATGTGAGTGAGTGAGAACTTTATAACATATTTAAAGGCACGCTATGCAGTTTTAGCTTGTTTTTAGCACCCCTAGTGTCCAATTTAAATCACATTAGAATTGTCTTTGCTCAGAAACCCCTAAATCTAACAGTTGAAATGTCTCCTCAGCCTTCACTGCTTTCTACTGGAGCGGTTCATCACTCATTCAAAGAGATCAGCTGTGTTCAAGCAGGGAGAGATGGGAAAAAATCAGGAATCATGAGCTAAAAACACTCCGGAGCTAGCATAACAGCTAGCCACATTGGGTTAGCCTAACCCTCGTGAGATACGTGACTTTGTGAGACTTCAGGACACCGGACCAGAGACTCAGAAGTTACAAACGTGGTATTCTGGATCCAAGCAGCAGATGGAGCTGAGTGACTTTTCATTGTAAAGGGTCAGATTAGCACAGACTGGATCAAGGACAAGATTTTAAAAATATGAAAAAGTTACATAGTGTGCCTTTATGCTAGATGTACGAGTGATCGAGGCTAGAGCTGCACGATAGTAGAAAAACATGCAATTTCAGTAATTTCCTAAATATTGTAATGATGACATCACTTTCAAAAACCACACATCATGATACTTTATGTTTTAGCATTTTGGTCGGTATCATTCTAAACAGTCTAGTCTTTATGATCCAAGCAGTTCTTTGTTTATACATTAATAATTCAATCACCGATATTAGGATATTGAATAATTAGCTATTTATTGAAACAAATGTTTCTTTTTTTTCTTTCTTATCATTTAAGACAAAAGAGCCTGCACGTTTGGTAAACTTTTGACTCCTTTCTCTGTAAATTTTGTATCTTCTCCCCATGAATAGTTTAGTTATATCTGAAGTTTCTTCTTTCAGACCAAAAAAAAGCATGTTCAGTTAACTGGTTGCTCTAAATTGGCCCTTGGTGTGTGTATATATATATAAAAGGCTGTTTTGACTCTGTAGCCCTGTGATGGACTGGCAACCATTCCAAGATGTAACCCCTCCTCTCCCCCAGTGACTCCTGGAGATAGGCACTGGCCTCTCCATGACCCTGTACAGGAACACGCTTTTATAAAATATGAATGTCTGGATATTAAAACATGTCTGGCTTCCATAAGGATACCAGAGCCTTCATTTTGATCAGACTGAACACAGTTCATTCATGGTTACCACTGCAGCTCGTCCGTGACGTTCCGGGTTGAAGTGGTCGACTGTTTAAATTTGCTGAGTCGGGCATTCTGTCAACTTGCAGACAGCAACACTTTGCATGCATATTTGAAACTTCTAGAAAATCACCTAAAAATGATTTAGCTGAACGAAAACAGAGGTTTGGAGTAATTTCATGCAACATAACAAGGACATTAAAGTCTTACTTATGTTCTTCCTGCAACAACACAGATGCACATAAAACAGGAGCTGACAGAAGAGATGGGAGCCGTCGCGATCTGACTGTGATGAAGTGAGAGCAGAGGGACATGACAGATGCCATATGGACTCGTGTGACAGAAGGACAGAGGAAGAAATGGATCACAGATGTGTGTGTGTGTTCTGTTTGCAAAATGAGGCCTGCAGCGCTGGGAGTGGGAGGGTCCCTGCATAACATCGCTCTCAACAACCTCTCATTTTCTCTGTATTGTTTACATCACATCAAACTGTATGAAATGAGTCCGTTTTAAGACGTCTGACAACTTTGAAACTGAGTAAATTGATTAATTTCTCTTATGAAAATGTGAAAATGAGGTTTTCCTTTTAAACAAGCAGCCCGAGTATTAGCCACTAACATCTGACATTTGTTCTACAATAAACTGTCTGTGCATGTCTTCAAGTTTCTGATTGTGCTCTGCAAAAAACTAACTTTTTAGCCAAAAAGACAAGTCACTCTATGAAATGACAGCTGATTTTTGCACTTTTTATGAACTCCTAAAGAAGTATCTATCAATTTACATTTGACCTGCTAAGTGTTGGACAAAATAAGAACAGACAGCGCTTCAGAGCACTTGATAAAACAGAGAAAAGCTGCTACGGAACCCAAATGTCTGAGCAGGGAAGTGATTTGTCAGGATATTTGAATCATAAGGAGGAATATTGCTGTGTGGTGTGCCACCTTTTGACATGTGCCATACATCACCTGTATATTTTTTGTGATCAACAGAAGCTGAAATAAAAAGTTGGAATACACATCCTATCACTTCCACAGCCCTAATTATGGCCGTGAGTTATAAAAATACAAGCTTTGTTGACCCATAGGAGGCGACGTTTGGCGACTACTTGGAGACACAAAATTGTGAGAAAATCCAAATAAATTCAGAATATTTTTGACACATTTTTAAAAAATGCTCAGTTTTAAATGAAACTGCACTGAACTGATATAAAGTTACAAAGAGAATGGAGCATTTGTGCAAATATCTGTCAAATTCTCCTATTGCAGTTCAAAGTATCTAAATTTATTCTTAATTTGTTTGCAATTTGAACCAAAATTATTAACAAACTCTTCTGAACATTTCCTGCAGATTCTGACTCATAGAAGCTAAACTGAGCTTCAGATGTGTTTAAATGCCAAAGATGCCTTGGTGACTATTTAAGGTTCTGCAAAAGAAACGGAGAATCCTTGCAATGGATTCCAAACATTTTGGAAACTTCTTCACAAATTCCAGTACCTCACCGGCCCCGGCTCAGTGAGGTATTCAATGTATTCAACCAAACATCCATCACTAGTCAGCTCTGATTATTCCATGATGTAATTCTTTAAGGTTATTATCACATGAGCTGTGTTAATTACAGCTACTGTTTCTGAAAAACAGACAAAACCTGCAGTGTTTATTTCCTTTTTGTCCTTGGATCTCCTTTTCATTTCAAAGCAAACAAAAAACCTGAGATCACATCAGGACGAGGATTCTTCTCTAAGAGCAACAATACCAACACTTCAACAAGACAGAAGAGATTTTTGTTTAAAGTACCTAAAGCACGAGTGATGGAATGTAAAATGTAAGTTCAGGAGGATAATACGAGGACAGGATGTTCCCGGGTTGGGGTCAGAGCTGACAGGAACGATATCCTGAATCACAGTAACCTAAATAGCCCGGTCCTCTCTGCTGGAAAGTTCTGGGCGCTCTGCAGCCCTGACAGCTTGGCTTCACATCAGTGTGTCTCGACCCTCCGGGGGCTTTTCCGACCCGCATCCTCAGATGTCGTAATTAAGAAGCCCACGCTGACAAAAAGCTGAACTTCAACCGGCTTTCTAGGCAGTAAGTGCATTAATTCAATAAATGCACAGATGTAACAGAATGACGCGGAGAGGTTAACATTTTGCAGCTATAAAGGAAGGTTTTTCACTTCCTGCAGCTAAAAGTCATCAGATGTTTGTTATATTTACTTGCAGGCAGAGCAGAGATTTGGTCTTGGTTTTATAAAGAGGTAAAAACACATAAACAGCAACACCAAAAGATAAAAATGATACTAAACAAAGGACTTTCTACATCCTGAGGGGTGAGTTAAGCTAACAAAGCGCCACATTCACGTGTTATGAAATAATTTAATATGTCCTCCAGCCACTCTGGCAGTCAGTGTGTCCATCATGCCTCCCTGTCCCTCTAAATTTGCCTGAATTGTTTTCAGTGTCTGTGCCTGCAAGTGAGTCTGTCAGCATAAAACCCTGCTGGTCCCAACCGGTCTTCCTGCTTTTCCCGTCTTCCTCCCCATTTTGGACATTAACTGGGAATAAATCTGTGCAGATTTGATTTCCAGCCAACACTTTGGACCAAAATCATCAGTAAATAATTAGAAACTGTTGTGTTTAAGGAGCATGTCCTACAGTGTTTTAATGTTTTCATGCATTTCTGGATGAATCCTGTTTTTGTGAGCAAATTATAATGAGTCTCTTATGTGGAAATACAAATATGAGTGACTAAAAGGTTTTGTTGCTCTGAATCATTTTGCTAAACCTTAATAATGTCTACAATATTCTGATTTATCACAACATTTAGCCCTACTACAACAGAAATACCTCATCATTTTAAATTCAATAATGCTATTCCTGCCATTTTCATGACTTTGGCAGCTCTTCCATTTTCTGTTTGTGAGACATTATTATATATTCATTAGAAATAAACAAATAGCCTAAATAAATCAGCCAAGTACATTAAGAATTTTTATTATGAGACAAAAAAAAATGCTAGTTTAAAATTATTTTAAAAAGCAGAAGCGAAGGATTTTAAGGAATGTACCCAAAACTGCAGTAATCATCTACTTTAAAGGGGAGAAACTTCTCAGAGTGATTCAAACCTGCAGAGTTTGATGAAGGTTGAGCTTCTTTTTGAGGATCCTGACAACTTGTAAATCAGAGAGGACATATGGAACAGCTGACCCATGTGTCCTATGAGTGACTCAAGTTTCTGGGAACATGTTAGTCTACACAGTGAAGCAAAAACAACATTTCTTGTGCATAAATACATTGCAATAAAGCTATTTGCTCATGTTGAGGCTGGGTTTTTTATGCTTATTGGTTGATTTGAACACACATGCACGCACAGACAGTATATTAGGGATGCACCAAAATGAAAATTCTTGCCCGAAACCGAATCAATCTAGAAAAGATGATTTTGTAACATTTTTTATGCATGTTACCAGTTTTTCATTCTCATATTTACTAGGGGTGTAAGAAGATATCGATACAGCAATATATCGTGATATTTTCTGTCATGATAATATATCGATATCGTGCTATCCATATCGTGATATGTATCAAAATTTAAAGCAAATTATCAATTTTTATTTTATTTTTTAAAAATTAATGGAACCATTAATGACAACAGTAATTTTTGTAGTAAAATGAAAAGTATGACCGCTAGTTGGTGGCTGTTTTCACCTTCTTCGTTCCAGTGGATCAACTAGATCTAGTAATAAAACAGGATGTGTTATGTATGAAAAAGGTTGAAGTTTTTAGAATACTGTGACAGGTTTTCTACTCTTAAATTATGTTTTAAAAATCATAATTTATGGTCCTACTCATAGTATCGCAGTACTTTGCAGTATATCGTATAGTCGGTCCTGTATCGCGATACATATCATATCGCCAGATTCTTGCCAATACACACCCCTAATATTTACAGACAGTGCTTCAGAGCACTTGATAAAACAAAGAAAAGCTGCTACGGAACCTAAATAGAAAATAAAATGCTAAATTGATTATTTGCACAGTCCTATAAGAAATATTGTTTAGGGTTGCAGCAAAACTGAATTAAAAATGTTTATTTTTACATTCAACACTGATGTCAAAACAATTTGTCAATCAACATAAAATAAGTCAACACAACCAATAATTAACCAATTTCTTATTAAAAAAATTTCAAAACGGCTTCTCAAAAAAAAAAGCAGTTTATTTGGAATTAAGAGGGAGTCATTTCTGCTGGTTTCTAATGCAATGCAGGCGAAACAATTCATCAATTAATAATAAGTGACTAATTAGCCAATAAAAAGGCAGAGTTGTAGCTCTAAAGAGCGCTCTGATCCAATGCATTATTGAAGGAGGCACGTGATTCTTTTCAGCACACCGGATTCCTGACATTCAGAAAAATACATGAGCTTTATAGAAAGAGAAGGTCCCCAACAGGCAGAGTCCAGCAGACCCCCTCCCCATCACAACACAAATACTACCTCCCTCCATCCAATCCCTGGCAGTGCGTGGGTGGAACACTTGGAACAACGCTGCAGCATCGAAAACAGAGAAAACTCAAACAGACTGGAAAACATAAATTAATTTTACAAATCATGTTTGTTTGCAGCCATGTCACCAGTCATGTCAGGGAAGTTCCTCTTTTATCCATCCTCCACCTCTTTCCTCTCATCATCTGACCCTTTTCTTTTACCCCCATCCTCAACGCTTCTGTGCTTCCTCTCATCTCCACTCAACCCCTCCTCCCAATCTCCATGGTCTCTGAAGCATGCTGGGAAAAGTGCCAGTGCATAAGGGCATGTAGCAACAGTATGTCTCTGTATACTAATATGGACTGAGGCAAAGCTGGCTGAGCCTTCAGTGTGGTGAACCCTGTCCATAAAGGTCAGCGCACTGCCCTTGTGATGCAGTAGCAAAAAAACGGGGGGTTTAATGAGAATCCATTAATGTAAACTGGTTTTTGGGATGACGTCATGAGGAGAGGGTTATTATAGGAGGTCAATGAATCCATTAACTCTCCCCAAAGTAAAAACAACCAACATCGGGATAGGTCATTTGTGGACAGGGTGGAATAATCTGAATACTGGTTAGTCTGAACCATCAAAATACAGTTAAAACCAAGAAAATTCAGCTCCCTGACCTACATGAATAAAGTGTGTAAAGATTTAAAAGAAATCTAGGTTTTATCCTTAGAGGCAGTTCATGTGTCTTAAATAACGGCCCAATAAACACATCTCATTTGACAATTAAACAGAAAAAAATGACAAAAATCTTCTTAAAAGGGCAAATAGATGCATTAATTTTCTCCTTAGTACAATAAATGTGGAAAGATGTTTTAGAAAAGTAGGAATAATAAAAGGGCCTAGCATAGCACAAGGTCTTATTACATTTTCACATGCTGAAGTACCATTATGTTTAATGTATTTTTTATGTAATCCTCACATCCCTTTTCTTGAGGGACAAAAAAGGACTTTCAGTTGACCTTGAGGAGGACTCATCCCAAAGCAGGACTCATCCCAGGCAGTCTATAGTTTGGGTCGAGAACTGCTGACCCATACTGGGGATATCATCAGGTGGTGGATGAAGCACTTCAAGAATCTCCTTAATCCAGTCACCATGTCGTCCACTGAGGAGGCAGAGTCTTAGGACTTGCCCGATCACACGGGTTGAGGTCATCGAGATAGGTAGAACGCTCTCCAGTGGATGAGATTCGTCCTGAGATGCTTAAGGCTCTGGGTGTTGTGGGGCTGTCATCGCTGACACACCTCTGCAAATCCTGCATGGAGGACTGGGACAACACCTGTGGAGTGGCAGACAGGTGTGGTGGTCCCAGTTTTCAAAAAGGGGGACCAGAGAGTGTGTTCCAACTACAGGGGGATCACATTTCTCAGCCTCCCTGGGAAAGTTAAGGGAGGATCTGTTTGGTTGTAGAGCCTTGGATCCAGGAGGAGCAGTGTGGCTCCCATACAGGTCATGTAACAATGAACCAGAGCTTTACCCTTGTAGAGTTGCTGAGGGGGTCATGGGAGTTTGGTTATCCAACTCACATGTGTTTTGTGGATTTTGAGAAGACTTACGACTGTGTCCTCCAAGGTATCTGGTCCCTGTACAATCAAAGCAAGAGCTGTGTCCGTATTCTTGGTACTAAGTCAAGCTTGTTCCCAGTGGTTGGCGTCCTTTAGGCCAGTCCATTGTCTCCAATCCTGTTTGTGGTGTTCATGGACAGGATCTCAAGGTGTAGTGGTGGTGAGGAAGGTGTCTGGTTTGGGAACCTCAGGATCTCATCTCTGCTTTTTGCGGAGGATGTGGTTCTGTTGGTGTCTTCAAGTCTTCGTGCACTGGGACGGTTCGCAGTGTGAAGCAGCCGGGATGAGAGTCAGCTCCTCTGAACCTGAGGCCATGGTTCTTGAAATGTAAAAGGTGGCATTCTTTCTACGGGTTGGAAATAAGTTCCTGCCTCCTCAAGTGGAAGTGTTCAAGTATCTTGTGTCTTGTTCTCAAGTGATGGTAGAATGGAGCAGGAGATGGATGTGTCTATGTTCCTACCTTGTTCTAAGGTCCACTCCATAGAATGGCTGGGCTCAGCCTTAGAGATAAGGAGAGGAGCTCAGCTCCATCATCCATGAGGAGATCAGAGTAGAGTCGATGCCAACACCCTGGTTGGTTCCCCTTTCTGGTGCAGAACGATTCTCTGATGTGAACAGGACGATGGCAGACGGGAAACGAACCCCGTCTCTAGAGGAACAACGTCTCTTGTCTTGCTCAACTCAACCCACGCCCCTCGATTTTGCAAGGGCGACTGTCCAGTATTGCCACAGAACCACGGCCGCTACAGGCGTATCCAACTTCCCCTAACTTCTCCTACACCAGTATTCAACCACACCCTCACACAGTCCGGCTGGCAT
Organism: Callopanchax toddi; assembly: GCA_006937965.1. Taxonomy (NCBI): domain Eukaryota; kingdom Metazoa; phylum Chordata; class Actinopteri; order Cyprinodontiformes; family Nothobranchiidae; genus Callopanchax; species Callopanchax toddi. The sequence continues at coordinate 4,397,920 of SSNR01000027.1, read as the reverse complement.
CACCTGTTAACCTTATTAGCTTCATTAATCACATTTTCATCATAATATCACAAAGATAGATCCCTTCTCCTCCTCATAACTACTTCACACCAACCTCCAACCAGATTGTCATTACTTATACTCTGCTTTTATTAAGATAACTTTTGCTTGTGTTGGAGTTTCTACTTCCCCTTTTTCCCAGCAGGGACTGAGCGCCTTTCCGGTCGCTTCACTTGCGGTTAAGCGCTCTCCCCTGCTCAAAAACTTCCTCTTTTCCAGACAGCAGCAGCTACACTTCCGTTTCTCAGAGGAGAGATATTTCTCATCATATAACCATAATACATCAATAATACAATAGTATAATCATATTAAAAATCAACTCTATAGATTAGACATAAAAAATACTTTTTTTTGGTCAATCATACCCATTGTATTATTATCCCCTGATCATCTTAACAATTACATTCCTCAGACATTTGATTTATAAACACAGACTTGTATGTACTCCAGTAAATGTCCCTTAAGCAGAATAAAAAGCAGGATTCTGCAGTGGAAGGGCAGATGGATTTCGGAATTTCACGACATCCTCCACATCGAAAGGAATCAACTGATAGTTCAGGCATCTGATCAGAATGCCTCCTGGTCACCTCCCTTTGGAGGTTTTCCGGGCATGACCCACTGGGAGGAGACCCCTGGGAAGACCCAGGACTCACTGGAGGGATTATATATCCTCTCTGGTCTAGGGACACCTTGGGATCCCCTAGAATGAACTGAGGAGTGTTGCTAAGGAGAGAAGTATGTCTGGGTTTCCCTCATGGGCCTGTTGCCTCCATTACCCAATCTTGGATAAGCAGAAGAAGATGGATGGATTTCAGACAGCAGGTTGGGTGCAATCGGTTGTTTGGTGCTTAAATTAAAAATGAAATCACTAAAATTACTTTAAGATACAAAATTTACAACGTCTCAGGTGGTTTGAGAATCAGAAAACAGAGAGTTAGCTTAAATAAAAGCAGCAAATGTGTCGACTCTTTCTATTTAAACCCTGAAAAATAGCAGAATAAAGATTTAAGAATATCCAAATTGTTACGTCCCCCTAAAAGGGTCTAGGAGTAGTACACAAAAGGGAGGACTAACACAAAAGGCCAGAAACTCAAAGTACGAATTATCAGAATATTTTATTATTATAAATCAGGCAGAGGAGGTGCTGCAAAAAGATAAACGAACTAAAAATCGCTCCTAACGAAAAATCACCCGAAAAGGGGAAAAACTCTAACTAAACTAATAAAACAAAATGGCCTAAACTAAGAACGCTCTCTAAAAGAGGTTCGATAACAAGATAAAGATAATATAATAACTAAGGGAGATTACAATGAACTAAAGTAGGCGACTAACGCTATAAATACCACAAAAGGGTAAGTAACAACAAAACAAACGCACTATGATAAACTACAAATAACAAAGGAAGGCGATAAACGCTACTAATATCAAAGGATAACTAAGGGAGTTTTAAATATAACTAAAGGAGTCTGTGGCAATTAAAGCAACACAGAAAATAAACGGCAGGCGACTACGAATACTAAACTTACAAAACAAAACTGCCGGACTACGAAGCTAGAAAAGAGTAAACTACGAAACGCGCAAGAATCAAATGGTTCAGCTACCAAGGGGGGGAGAACTATTCACCAGAACTTAGTCTGCTTAGTTTCCCCCCGAATGGCTGACCGCTCCCTGCTTATGAACACGCGGAGATGATTGCGTAATGCTCTGCAGCTGGGCGATCTCAGCGTGTTGCTCCGGCGACAGGGGGCGGAGCCAGGAGCTGTCACTGTCAGCTGGAGCTGACAGGAGGAAGAATCGGGTCTGAAGATGGGAGATCGTAACACAAATCAAGCCAAAACGTCTGTGTGTTGACAGAAAATATAAGTGTTTTCCTGTCTGCGTTCTCAGCTGGTAACAAACAAGATGATTTTCAGTCAATGAAAGCACTTTAAAGGCC
>SSNR01000027.1:4375336-4388935 GCA_006937965.1 Callopanchax toddi | reverse complement strand
CCCCCCCCCCCCCCCCCCAACCAACGTCCTGGGGGCAGTCAAGGCCGTTTATCTGAACAAAAAGCCTGTTTCTAGTTCGCTCTCTGGGGGTACACCGAGAGCCTGAACACCACCAATCAGATTAATCACCACTGACTCACAAAACAGCCGTGATGAATGGTGAAAGCTGCAGACGATCCACCTCTTCCAGCGCGCTGGGAATGAGCTGCTCAGCCAAACAATCTCAGCAAGATAAAGTCATCCATCATGAAAGAAAGAACAGTCGTTTAAAGTTCTGGACTGCGCTGCTTTTCAAGGAATTAAACTGCGCAACTGAGGAGTATAACCCACATATCCTGCATCCTAAAGAACACCTTCCCTCTGATGCATGATCCATATGTGATCTGCTTCCCCCCTTCCATCCGTGATTCCCTGCGTTCCCCTTTCAACAGCCTGCAGAGAGTGGGTGGGAACTTGCTGATTTCACACAAAGGTAGGCGTTTAGAGGCTTACAAACAGCTTGAAAGTGTGATCATTCAGCTGTAGTGTTGTACAAATCTATAATCACAGCTACACCCCTCACTCAAACAGAAAATGCCCTCTGGCTGTAGAGCAGCCGGGTCCATCAGGGCTTTTTGTTTCAGCCGCTCGCGATTGAACCGCTCCCAGGACAAGCGTTTGCTCTTTTAAATGTGAAAAATCAACAGAGAAATGTTCCATTTAAAGCCGGGAGTGGATTAATTAATTCAGATATTGATCGATTAACTATGAAGCAAACAAGAGTGAAGTCATTCTGAGGCCAAATGGGACAACTAGAAATTGGTTTGAGCTTAAAAACGGGAAAACGTTGCAATTTAGCAGATTGCCTATTTGGGAATTGAGAGGTTTTGGAGTTTCGATGGAAAAAACGGAATTAAATCATAACACAGCTTCAACGAAACGGCCTCTATGGATAAATTAAAACGTATAGGTGTAATTTGTAGTAGGGTGTTTGCACTGAAACATAGGGGCACATTTAACTGCCACTGCCAGATATTATGTTTTATACTTAAGAAATTAAATTACAGATCATAAAGTGTCAAATTGGACCACCTTAATTTTTCTTTTCTTGCTTTTCAGGACTTCTTTTGATTCAAATAAAACTGTAAAATTAAAGCTAATAGGACAAAATCCGTTTTTTTTTCTCACTAAATGAATACAAATAAGTTTCTTGTCAAAAAAGTATATTATATGTAACAAATACACAACGTCTGACTGTTAATCCTGCCCTTATGTAACCCACAGTGCAAACACCCTGCACCCAGGTTTATCTCTTCACTTGAATAGAGGCAGATTCATTGAGCCTGTGGGATAAACTTACTCAATTCTGCCAATTAGCATCAATTAGCATCTAAACTCCACAAAGACGTAATAAATAAAAACGACAGATTTAAAGAACCTTAAAATCGTGTCTGCTTTTCAGGGATGTATATCAATTAACCTGATAATTGTGTGAATGTATAACGTTCTAGATTAAAATCCACTTCATTTACTGCAAAGTGGCCTAATAAAAATGACATTTGGCTATTTTATCATTAAGTTAGTTTGATCTCAAATTACTTGTTTGGTTTAGAGCTCTATTGTCAAAAACCTAACATGTATTTTGATGACGTAGTTGGATAAAATGGGGGAAATAAAGTTTTGGGCTTTTTAAAATGTCAGTTCTGGTGTTGCATCATTACCGCAGCCCCCCAAAAATCTGGTGTTTCAGGTTGAATTCTAATGAAGTTGTAGTTGCTGAGGGGGAGTTTGCAGCTAAACACGTGTGTAAATCACACAGGATGCATGGGAGCCATTCCCCCTCTTTAGGTGTGCAGCTCTAAAACACATCTGTAACCAAACACACAGCCATGCAACAATCTGCAGGGTGAAATCATCCACTACACACACCTACATGCATGAACACACACACATTTACACACAGTACAGTCAGGTAAGGTCATAGCCAGCACCTGTGAGCCCAGGATGGAGCAACGCATGGGGTGGGGGCACAGTTTGCAGTGCTTCTGTATTTGCACAAAGCATTAGCATTCATGAGGCAATTATGCTCACTTTGGTGAAAGCCATGGTGTGTGTGCGTGTATGTGTTTCTGCAAGACCCCTTTTCGTTTCTGCAGACACACTTGCAGGAAATAAAAGAGAGAATGAACACACACAACCCCAATTTTCCAGCAGCTCTGACTCCATGTATGGATGCTGCTGCTGCTGCATTCAGATCAACACAGAAGACACAAAATGGGAGGGTTTTGTTGCATTATGCTGAGGCGTAACTGTATTGTGTGCATGTATGGCAGCCGACGAGAGGACCGCCACATGATAAAAACCTGCTACTACAATGCAGCACAACAACAGGAGCCTTTCTTTGGTTATTTTGGTTGATTTTTGTTTCTTTTTTACTCAGATAAAAGATGCGGCACCATTTTCCCCTTAAAAGAGGCAGAGAGGAAAACAATGCATCGAATAAACTGAGCTATGCAGGAGAAATAAACATCTTTCCTGCAGAAATCGCTGCAGAGAAAATCACTGGCGCCTTTATTCTAACGATGATAATAAACCCTGCAGTCGGTGCGCGTGAAGAATGCTGCAACGGAAAGCCTAATTCCGCTTAAATGATGGCGTTCAAACCCTGCAACAATAAACAGTAAATAACAACAATGAGTACCTGTGTCGTCCTCGCAGGGAAGGGGGGTCCTATCGGGATTCCAGCATTGTGAAACTCAACGTGTCACCTACATTTTTCATTGTTATTCCAGGTCTGGAGTGGAGCTGATCAGCCGCAGTGCCCCCAGTCCGCCTCCAGTGCAAACGCATGAATAATCAAACAAATATTATTTTAAAAAATCAAATCAAAACCCAGCGACGTCTGTGGGGATAATCCTCCGGATGCGGTCACAGTTGGGTCTGGCTGCGGTGAGCTGCTTTTCCTCCGCGTCTCTCCGGATGTTCCGCTCTCCGCGCTGCGCTGCGCTCCGTCAGACTCATTGATTGGATAATGTGGCGTTTGCCCACGTTCGCGTTCATTCCCCCCAAAGTGCTGGAAATGACTAACCAATCCCGGAGCGGGCGGTCGTAAACGGTGACGCCTGATTGGCTGAGTCAACGTGGCGAATTCCCGGCAGACACGCGCGCATATACCTGCGACCGCGCGCCGTCGATATCAGTGCGCTGACCGGAAATGATTAGCTGTTCTGATGATGAAGGGATTGATGAGCCGTGGAGCTGTAATTAAAAGCTGTTATTGGTCGAGTTTTGGGAAGCTGTTGGAATTCCCGGCTGTGTGTTTGATGAGTCAGCTCCTCTGAAGACCGGAAAAATGTGGAATGCTCCGAATTTGGAGAAGTTTTAGGATCTTACCCTAAACCCATGGATCACGGGGCGATAAGCTTCCAGTTTACTGATCCATCTTTATTTCCAACCCTCATCATGAGATCATGATCGAAAGAATGAGATATGATGAGGTGAGGAGGTCCGTCATCCAGGTGGAACTCGGAGTAAAACCACTGCTCCTTCTGTCATGAATTGAGGTAGTTCAGGACCCAAATGCAGGAGGACGGAGGCAGGAACAGTTGAGGTAAAACCAAAAAGCTTTAATGCTGGACGAACTCAGGAGACACAGGACACACGAGGGTGGGGATACAACACAAGGATCCGACAGGGAGTGACTGAATTAAACAGCATATATAGGAGGGAGCTAATCAAGGACACGAGACACACCTTTGGAGGATTAGTACAGGACACAGGAGGAGGAACACAGGCACGAACTGGACACAAGGGGGCAGAACATGACAGTACCCCCTCCTCAAAAGCGACTCCCAGACGCCAAGAGGGGGCACTGGAGCAGGACTCAGTGACCCTGGAGCAGGGATGTGGCACGTCCACTTGGACCCCCACGGAGATCGGCACAGGAACCGTGTGTGGAGCATCCGCTTGGACCCCCACGGAAATTGGCTCCAGAGATGAAGGCGTCTGAGTCTGCAGTGACACAGGAGGGTCCAGGGGCTGCAGCGGCACAGGGGCTGCAGCGGCACAGGAGGGTCCAGGGGCTGCAGCGGCACAGGAGGGTCCAAGGGCTGCAGCGGCACAGGAGGGTCCAGGGGCTGCAGCAGCACAAGAGGGTCCAGGGGCTGCAGTGGCACAGGAGGGTCCAGGGGCTGCAGCGGCACAGGAGGGTCCAAGGGCTGCAGCGGGTCAATTTACCTCCTGGATGAGGTCCTCCGCTGGGTCCATGGTGGTCGGTTCCTTCTGTCATGAATTGAGGTAGTGCAGGACCCAAATGCAGGAGGATGGAGGCAGGAACAGGTGAGGTAAAACCAAAAAGCTTTAATGCTGGACGAACTCAGGAGACACAGGACACACGAGGCTGGGGATGCAACACAAGGAACCGACAGGGAGTGACTGAACTAAACAACATATATTGTGAGGGGAGCTAATCAAGGAGACGAGACACACATGTGGAGGATTAGTGCAGGACACAGGAGGAGGAACACAGACACAAACTGGACACAAGGGGGCAGAACACCCCCTTCTCATCGAAAGGAATCAGCTGAGGTGGTCTGTCCAGGATGCCTCCTGGTCGCCGATCTCTGGAGGTTTTCCAGGCACATCCCACTGGGAGACCCAGGATTCCACGTGTCCTCTCTGGCCTGGAAACATAATCTCCCAGAAGGAGCTGGGGGGTATCGCTGGGGAAAGAGGTCCCTCCTTCCCTCCTGGACCTGTTCCCTCGGCAACCCAACATAAGCGGAAGAAGATGGATGAATGTCTTTGCTTTTTTGTGTGTGGGTTATGTGTTAGGAAGATGTACGTTCTGCTGCTTCAGGACCTGGGATGGGAGACTCTATGGATTCTACTGTACCAAAACACCCTGAAGGAGAACGTCCTGCCATCTCTTCCTGACCTCAAGCTGAAGCATACTTGGGTTCTGCAGCAGGATAATAATCCAAAACACACCAGCAGGTCCACCTCTGACTGGATTAAGACAAACAAGATTATGAAGAACTCAAAAGGCAGATGACAGAGGCTGAGAATTAAACTAATGGTTTAATGATGGAAATAAAAGGCAGACGAGGCAGCAAAGAACAAAAACTGATGGAAATCACAGGAGCGCAAGAAAGAAAAACTATTAAATGCAGCAATCATTTGCTGAAACTGGGGAGTATTCATACAGGGAGGTGTGATTAGTGGATTGATCAATATCAAAAGAGTAAAATAACATTGAATCATAATTTAACTTTTATTTAAATTCCCTAGCTTCAACCATTGATGTGTGAAAATGTTAAAACCAAAGGGAGTAAATCCCTGATGTAATCTGCCTCCACACAGACCATCATCATTTCTCTTCAACCCATTTCCCCCCATGGACTCGATGACGTCACTGTGAAACACAGCTGTAAAAATTCAGCTTGAGTCATTTGTGTCAAACCCTGAAATGAGATTTCGACCAATCAGAGCAGATTTAGGTCATTTTGGTGTTTTTTCTGTGGATCAGGTCGTCTTTGATGGAAAGATTTGGGAGTTTGTTTAGGATTTCCTTCCCTGACCTGGCAGGAAAACAGTGAATGATGAGCGCTGTTTGTGAGGGCTGAGGTGCCCTTGAGCAAAACCCCAGATCCCCTGGGTGTCGTCACACGCCGCTCTGCTCACCTCCTCACTTCGTCGCTCAATGCTTGTAACGTTACAGCTTCAGATAGGAGTTTCTGCTTTTCCTAATATGCTTTTAATTTTGATTTTCAAGAAAAAATTAAATGAAAACCTGATCTTGGTTTTAAAATAAATCCTGTAAAGACTCACATTCCTAATTTTCTCAATTTAAGGAGCAACAAAAATCTCTTTGATTTTGAAAATCAAACCAGTTTTCGAATGTTTTCGTGGATTGTAATAATTCACCCTGAACTCTTCGCTGTAAAATATAATCACCTGTTATTCTAACCGATTTCACTGAGTTAATAACAGATTAATAAAGGTGTGAACTCACTTCTTTGGATGAATAGGAGCTTGAAATGAGTGTAGGTGGGGTTTCCCTCCCCCTTTCCTCCCAGCTACGAGCCATTCAATAGCAGCTTGATGAATAGGAGGAAACAGGGAGGATGGAGAGTGCAGAAGCTCCAAGTGATAATGTGGTGCCATCAGTTACCCTGACAACAGCAGCCTCTACATCAAACATGTTAATTATGAGTTTTTGTGAGGAAATTAGCAAAGTCTTGTTTCCCGTTCTTGGCCCGGCCTCTGGAGCTTGGCTTCTTCTTCTTCTTTTTATTATTATTTCTTATTTTACCTCTCTCGCTCGCTGCTGACTCCAACAACAAGAGTGTAGATATAATATGCAAATCTCTACAACACTCTGCCTCAAGCCCCTGGCTTAGATTCTGCAGCAATGACTAGTGGTCCTGATGCAAAGATGCAAAAATAAAACGCATGAAAACATTTGCTTTGATTAAACAGACGACACATAAAAAAAGTATGTTTATATTCATGATTTGAGCAGAAATTGTATGTCATTAAATCCTGAACCACCGAGCGTTTAAATGTTAGCAGCAGCACGCAGGTCAGTTTTAAGCTCACGGGCATGATGATGGAAAATTACTGGTTAAATAAGTGACCACACAGGTCAGCGGCGAGCCAACAACGCAGTGTGTCTGACGCTGAGTCGGCCCTTTTAACACTCAGACGTCAGAGTTAAGTGGTTCCTCAACTCTCAGGGCTTGGAGTGAATGAGTTGTCCCTTAAAAACCGGATTACATCACATGAACACATCCTCATCTGCTGCTTCAGGTATGAATGGAGTGGTGACGATACGGATTACAGCTATAAATAATGATTCATATTCACATGTCCTCCAAGTGGGACTAAACAGGACAACCTCCAGATCTGTTTTGGACACCAGGGGGCTCCTCAGCTGGGATGCCCAGGCGTTCCCTGGCCAACCTGGAGATTTATTTCCTCGTGAACAAGACCCCGAGATATTTAAACTCCTCCACCTGTAGGACCTCTCTCCTGACCCAGAGTTGGCAGGCCACCCTTTTCCAGTTGAGAACCATGGCCTCAGACTTGGAGGTGCTGATCCTCATCCCAGTTGCTTCACACTCTGCGAACCTCCCCAGTAAGAGCTGAAGGTCACAGCCTGATGAAGAGGACCACATCATCCACAAAAAGCAGAGACGAGATCCTCCTGCCACCAAACTCGACACCCTCCACACCACGGCTGCTCCTAGAAACCCTAAAGGTTATGAACAGGACTGGTGACAAAGGGCAGCCCTGGTGGAGTCCAACCCTCACTGGGAACGATGGGAGGGGCATAAAACTCAATAATGTCAATTGGCAAATCCGTGTGACGAGTTCTTGATGTTTTGCATATTTCTAGTTGATTTTACTTTTTTCATTTAGCATTTAGTTGCATAAACACAACAAATTATTTCCTTTACAGTTTACAGTGAAGCTGTTCAGACGGTTTTTAATCATGACTATTAATAAGAACCCCAAATGAAACCAGCATTAAACATTGACCCAAATGCTGTTAAATGTCTTTTGTGTTTCTTTTATTATTTTAAACTTTTATAGGAATTGATGTTTGTCCTGTTTTGTGGAGCGAGGACTCAAAATCAAGAGGATGAAGGCAAAGAGACGAGTACTGAAAAGGCAGCAAAACCACAAATCAAGGAAACCTCTGGGAGAAAAACATATGGGCAGGTGAGAAGGAACAGGAAGTGAATGAACTGTATTTATACACATGGGCAGGTAATCAGGGGGACGAGGAGAAGCTGAGTAAGTGGAGCTGAATGAGGAACACCTGTGGAGGAGCGGCAAGGGAAACAGGAGGAGGAGCTAAACCAAACACACAAACCACAGATTATGACTACATTATTTTATGAACCAAAAACATAAATCAGCTTCATAAATTTTCTACTGGCTGCACCAATTTCTGAAGATTAGAAATGACAAAAACTCACCAACTGGTCGATTTCTATTATAATATTTCAGCCCAAAATAAATCAAAAATGACTGCAAGGTTTGGTTTGTCTGTCTAATATTTTGTTGGTGAAAGAAAAGAAAACATATTCAATCCTAACATTGGAGATTTTATTGTAATATAATAATGTCAGAGAACTTTTCAATTAACTAAACTGTTATAACTTTTATAATAGTAAAATAAAGAAACTTTAAGGTAAAGTTGTCCTAAAGCTCCACCACGAACGCCCATCACAGTAAAACACGTGGAGTATTTCATAAACTGTGCAGCTACAGTAGATTTTTTCTCTTTTCTGCATAAAAAGCTGCAAACTTGATGAACTCAGACAGATCTGATTCAGTTCTGTTCCACTGTGAGATCCTAAAATACACAAGACCTGACCCGGATGCACTAAATATTATTGTTCCATTTTATTGTGACCTCGTTCTGCTCAGGTTTTTTTCCACTAAACTAAAAAAACTTGTGATTTTTGATGTTTAAATTTTAATGTTAATATATTATATATTCCCACTACTAACGCAGCTGTTTAATATTGATGTCCTACCATTAACTTCAGAAAACCGTGAAACTGGAAAGCGAGGGACCTCGTTTTGCACTATTTAAATCTCTGCCTCTTTCCTGGAGAAACTCGTGTTCTTCCGATCTGCTGTTTTGTCCTCGGACGGACTCCTGCCGGCTGCTGTTGAGAGCGTCTCTCCTGTTTTTCTGCAGATGAATATTTAATTTTCGAGGCTGCAGGTTGGAGAGGAAGGAGCGCCGCTGACCTGAACCCAGCAGAGAGGCTGGAGGAACCACAGATGGAGAAGCTACACGTTGGTCTCTGCAGAAACAGCCAGAGGAGTTGGCACATGTCAACCCAACGGTTTGCCAGCTGTTGCCTCACCAAAAATCCTCTCTGATGATCTAATTTTTATCTTCTCAACATCAAATCAAATAGAAAAAGCTACACATGGATGTAGCAGAAGCCCTACATCAGAACTGATCATGCATGCTGTGATTTTTAGATTATGGATAAATTAAAGCAGCAATCAGAACGCTGCTGGAGAGGCAACGAATGACATTTATGTGTGCTTTCTGCACCAGCCTGAGCTCACGAGGAGGTTTTCTTTCAACAATCGTTTGCTGTCGTGTGTCATTATTAATTATTTATAGAGTTCATAAATAATCGATGCGAGATATTCAACAGAAAATCTGTTTTCATCCATCGCTTGTAATGAGACAAAGCTTTCGTCAAACCAGGACGTGGAATAAATCAAATCAGCTATAAGTCAAAACATCAAATCTGTGTCCAGATTGAGGGTTTTTAAATATTCTAACATGCAAAAACACCAGGGATGACATTAAATAATGCATCAGATCCAGAGGATATGAAATAACTCGGGTGTTTTTTATTATAAAGGCAAACAGTTAAAGGTTTCTAAATCATAAATCTGTTTAATGGTTGCAAACGGGTTTCTTCTTGGTTTATTTGGCATCATTTTTTCTAAATGACAGAAGCGATAGGAGGTGTTTCTACAGATGCTGGAGTTTTTATAAAGAAATTAGAACTTTTACCTAAATCTAATCATGCCATTTTGCTTTTTAGATATTATTTAATAAATATTTTCCTCCTTTTTATCCTCTAATGTTAAATAACAACATTTTTATACTGTTATCTCCACACCAAGCCTCTGCGTTGTAGTTTATTTGATGTTTGAAATAAAAGGATTTGAGTTTCCTGTGTCACCTGGACTCTTCATCTGTGGTCATCCTCGTTCTAATTTTCACAATTTTGATCCTTGTTGTTATCATTCCCTGTCTAAGTACTTCCTGCCTTTTTATCTTCTTTTATTTTGATTATTAAACCTTCTCTTCATCCTCATTCCTTCGTCTGCGAAGCTGCGTTTCTTCCAGTCCCTTCACCTTGTGACTCTATCTGAGTAAATGAAGGGAAAAACTCAAATTTCACACCAGACAATTTTCTCTTCCCGAACAGGTAATCTAAAAAAAAAAAAAAAAACAGCCCAGAAATGAGAACAATTTCAAGGATGAATCGAAAACATCTCAACAGCTCATCAGGCTTCCAGTGATTTCTGGATGAAACTGTAAGAAGAGAACGCTGAAAAGGAGAAAGAGAAAAAGGTCAAAAGACACATTTTCTTCTCTTTTTTCCCATTTATTCAAGAGCAAAATTAGAGCGTGTGGAGGAGGACGATATTGCAGAGCAGATATGATTCAGAGGGGGGCAGCAGGATGGGAGGCTCTTCTTGTAGAAATGAACCTTTAATGGTTCCCCTGGGGATTCGGTCCAGCTGACAGGAGGAGACGAGGAGCGGTTCTGCTGTTCTGATGAGTTCAAACACTCGGGTTTTCATGCAGCCGACAACACGGTGTGCAGGAGACACCTGATTTGTTTTCTCTGGCTTTTTAAAACCTCCCCCACCTCCCCCGCTGTCTCCTCTGGACAGGAAACCAGCAGCATCTCCCCTGAGTGGCTTTGCTCTCTGATGACTGCTGATGGGGGAGAAAGAAGGGTGATCGGATGTATCAGTCGCTAAAGAGGAAAGAGTAATAATTTAGAAACTGCAGTTCGAGTTTACTGATCTGAAACATTTAGGTGAGACAAACATACAAAAATAAAGGACATCAGGACGGAGGCAAACACTTGATAATAATGAAAAAGTAATGTTATGATTAAAAAAAACTGCCGAGCCAGCCAGGACAAGCTGGAGGAAATGGATCTCCAGGTTGGCCGGGGAACACCTGGGTGTCCTAGCTGAGGAGCTGGACTTGGTCGGGAAGAGGACGACCTGGGACGCCCGACTTAGGATGCTGCCCTGTGACCCGGACCTGGATAAGCAGAGGACGGCGAGGTGAGGAATGCATTCAGTGCTTTACCAATAATTAAGAATCTAGTTTATTAAACTGAATTATTAATTGGCTAATCTAACAACATAATAACTAGGGATGGATATCGGTATCGGTCTACCAATAATATCGGCCGATATTGGCATTAAAATGTAATATCAATAAATATCGGTATCGGTTTTTGTAATGATGACACACATGACCTTTACAGACCATGCACATATTACACATCAAACTGTTCGGCTACTTCTCCTCTCTCCCAAAATGTCAAAATATAACAAATCGGATGTATAGTTGTTGAGATATTTTTATTTATTTGGCACACATTGCATTAAATACTGTTTGTCTTTTTTTATGAGGGCTACCACGCTTATATCGGTTTATATCAGTATTGGAAATTAAGAGTTAGACAATATCAGATATCGGTAAAAAAGCCAATATCGAGCATCCCTAAAATAACCAGTTTTTATTGTTGTTCTATAATTATATAGCTATACAACCGTAACAAAAAAATAAAATAGACTCTTTCCAACTGTAGTTCCTCCACTAGAGGGCAGCAGACATAAATAAGGCAGGGATTCTGATGAAAGTACTAATCCTGATACTCCACTTGGCTGCTTTAATGTGGGTTGATCTGTGACACCAGTCCTCTGCGGGGGGTTAAATTTTCTCTTTGTAATCTAGTCCATTTAGGGTAGACATTTTTAATCTCCTAAATTTCACAGTGGTTTTTGAAAATGTTGATTTATAAACATCTCCTGCCAAATTTAACCCCTGGATGCCAGAAGACCTACAGTTTGCTGCTGGTGATTTTTAAAGAGCTAAATTATGGGGCCAAAATAGGATCAGTGCAATGTCAATGAAAAAAAAAACATTGAAAATTCGGGAAAAAATGTGCAAACTAAAAATAAAATTTCAAATTTCAAAAAATAAAATTGTAAATTCGAAAAAAAAAATTGCAAACTCAAACAACAAAACAAAACTCGTCTCGTCTTCTTCCGCTTATCCGGGTCCGGGTCACGGGGGCAGCATCCCAATTAGGGAGCTCCAGACGGTCTTCTCCCCAGCCACTTCTACCAGCTCCTCCGGCAGGATCCCAAGGTGCTCCAGGGCCAAACCAGAGATATATTTTCTCCAGCGTGTCCTGGGTCGACCCGGGGGCCTCCTGCCGGCAGGACATGCCTGAAACACCTCCCTGGGGAGGCGTCCAGGGGGCATCCTAACAAGATGCCCGAACCACCTCAGCTGGCTCCTTTCGACATGGAGGAGCAGAGGTTCTACTCCGAGTCTCTCCCGAATGTCCGAGCTCCTCACCCTATCCCTAAGGCTGAGCCCAGCCACCCTGCGAAGAAAACTCATTTCGGCCGCTTGTATCCGCGACCTCGTTCTTTCGGTCATTACCCAAAGCTCATGACCATAGGTGAGGATTGGGAGGTAGATCGACTGGTAAATCGAGAGCCTTGCTTTCCGGCTCAGCTCCCTCTTCACCACAACAGACCGGTTCAGCGTCCGCATCACTGCAGACGCTGCCCCAATCCGCCTGTCGATCTCCCGCTCCCTCCTTCCCTCACTCGTGAACACGACCCCGAGATACTTGAACTCCTCCACTTGAGGCAGGACCTCTCTCCCGACCTGGAGTTGGCAAGCCACCCTTTTCCAACCAAGAACCATGGCCTCAGACTTGGAGGTGCTGATCCTCATCCCAGCCGCTTCACACTCAGCTGCGAACCTCCCCAGCAAGAGCTGAAGGTCAGAGCCTGATGAAGCTAGGAGGACCACATCATCTGCAAAAAGCAGAGACGAGATTCTCCTGTCACCAAACTCGACACCCTCCACACCACGGCTGCGCCTAGAAATCCTGTCCATAAAGGTTATGAACAGGACCGGTGACAAAGGGCAGCCCTGGCGGAGTCCAACCCTCACTGGGAACAGGTCCGACTTACTGCCAGCTATGCAGACCAAACTCACACTCCTCTGGTACAGGGACTGAATGGCCCTTAACAAAAGACCATCCACCCCGTACTCCTGGAGCGTCCCCCACAGGGTGTCCCTGGGGACACAGTCATAAGCCTTCTCCAAATCCACAAAACACATGTGGATTGGTTGGGCAAACTCCCATGACCCCTCCATCACCCTAGCGAGGGTAAAGAGCTGGTCCACAGTTCCACGACCAGGACGAAAACCACATTGCTCCTCTTCTATCTGAGGTTCAACCATCGACCGGACCCTCCTCTCCAGTACCCTGGAGTAGACCTTCCCAGGGAGGCTGAGGAGTGTGATCCCCCTATAGTTGGAACACAACCTCTGGTCCCCCTTCTTAAAAATGGGAACCACCACCCCGGTTTGCCACTCAACAGGAACTGCCCCCGATGACCACGCAATGTTGCAGAGACGTGTCAACCACGACAGACCTACAACATCCATAGCTTTCAGATACCCAGGTCGGATCTCATCCACCCCCGGGGCTCCGCCACTGCGTAGTTTTTTGACTACCTCAGCGACTTCTGCCCCAGAGATTGGACAGTCCATCCCCAGGTCTCCCAGCTCTGGTTCCTCATAGCGTGTCGGTGGGATTGAGGAGCTCCTCAAAGTATTCCTTCCACCGCCCGACTATAGCCCCAGTTGACGTCAGCAGCTCCCCGTCCCCACTGTAAACAGTGTGAGCGAGTTGCCGCCTTCCTCCCCTGAGGTGCCGGATGGTTTGCCAGAATCTTTTTGGAGCTGACCGATAGTCTTTCTCCATGGTCTCACCAAACTCCTCCCACGCC
>SSNR01000027.1:4349579-4375326 GCA_006937965.1 Callopanchax toddi | reverse complement strand
AGACCTACAGTTTGCTGCTGGTGATTTTTAAAGAGCTAAATTATGGGGCCAAAATAGGATCAGTGCAATGTCAATGAAAAAAAAAACATTGAAAATTCGGGAAAAAATGTGCAAACTAAAAATAAAATTTCAAATTTCAAAAAATAAAATTGTAAATTCGAAAAAAAAAATTGCAAACTCAAACAACAAAACAAAACTCGTCTCGTCTTCTTCCGCTTATCCGGGTCCGGGTCACGGGGGCAGCATCCCAATTAGGGAGCTCCAGACGGTCTTCTCCCCAGCCACTTCTACCAGCTCCTCCGGCAGGATCCCAAGGTGCTCCAGGGCCAAACCAGAGATATATTTTCTCCAGCGTGTCCTGGGTCGACCCGGGGGCCTCCTGCCGGCAGGACATGCCTGAAACACCTCCCTGGGGAGGCGTCCAGGGGGCATCCTAACAAGATGCCCGAACCACCTCAGCTGGCTCCTTTCGACATGGAGGAGCAGAGGTTCTACTCCGAGTCTCTCCCGAATGTCCGAGCTCCTCACCCTATCCCTAAGGCTGAGCCCAGCCACCCTGCGAAGAAAACTCATTTCGGCCGCTTGTATCCGCGACCTCGTTCTTTCGGTCATTACCCAAAGCTCATGACCATAGGTGAGGATTGGGAGGTAGATCGACTGGTAAATCGAGAGCCTTGCTTTCCGGCTCAGCTCCCTCTTCACCACAACAGACCGGTTCAGCGTCCGCATCACTGCAGACGCTGCCCCAATCCGCCTGTCGATCTCCCGCTCCCTCCTTCCCTCACTCGTGAACACGACCCCGAGATACTTGAACTCCTCCACTTGAGGCAGGACCTCTCTCCCGACCTGGAGTTGGCAAGCCACCCTTTTCCAACCAAGAACCATGGCCTCAGACTTGGAGGTGCTGATCCTCATCCCAGCCGCTTCACACTCAGCTGCGAACCTCCCCAGCAAGAGCTGAAGGTCAGAGCCTGATGAAGCTAGGAGGACCACATCATCTGCAAAAAGCAGAGACGAGATTCTCCTGTCACCAAACTCGACACCCTCCACACCACGGCTGCGCCTAGAAATCCTGTCCATAAAGGCTATGAACAGGACCGGTGACAAAGGGCAGCCCTGGCGGAGTCCAACCCTCACTGGGAACAGGTCCGACTTACTGCCGGCTATGCGGACCAACTCACACTCCTCTGGTACAGGGACTGAAGGCCCTTAACAAAAGACCATCCACCCCGTACTCCTGGAGCGTCCCCCACAGGGTGTCCCTGGGGACACAGTCATAAGCCTTCTCCAAATCCACAAAACACATGTGGATTGGTTGGGCAAACTCCCATGACCCCTCCATCACCCTAGCGAGGGTAAAGAGCTGGTCCACAGTTCCACGACCAGGACGAAAACCACATTGCTCCTCTTCTATCTGAGGTTCAACCATCGACCGGACCCTCCTCTCCAGTACCCTGGAGTAGACCTTCCCAGGGAGGCTGAGGAGTGTGATCCCCCTATAGTTGGAACACAACCTCTGGTCCCCCTTCTTAAAAATGGGAACCACCACCCCGGTTTGCCACTCAACAGGAACTGCCCCCGATGACCACGCAATGTTGCAGAGACGTGTCAACCACGACAGACCTACAACATCCATAGCTTTCAGATACCCAGGTCGGATCTCATCCACCCCCGGGGCTCCGCCACTGCGTAGTTTTTTGACTACCTCAGCGACTTCTGCCCCAGAGATTGGACAGTCCATCCCCAGGTCTCCCAGCTCTGGTTCCTCATAGCGTGTCGGTGGGATTGAGGAGCTCCTCAAAGTATTCCTTCCACCGCCCGACTATAGCCCCAGTTGACGTCAGCAGCTCCCCGTCCCCACTGTAAACAGTGTGAGCGAGTTGCCGCCTTCCTCCCCTGAGGTGCCGGATGGTTTGCCAGAATCTTTTTGGAGCTGACCGATAGTCTTTCTCCATGGTCTCACCAAACTCCTCCCACGCCCGAGATTTTGTCTCGGAAACTGCCACTGCTGCACCCCGCTTGGCCCTCCGATACCCATCAGCTGCCTCTGGAGACCCACAGACTAGCCATGCCTTGTAGGCCTCCTTCTTCAGCCTGACGGCTCCCCTAACCTCTGGTGTCCACCAGCGGGTACGGGGGTTACCGCCACGATTGGCACCGGCTACCTTGCGACCACAGCTAGCAACAGCCGCCTCAACAATCGCAGAGCGGAACAAGGCCCATTCGGACTCAATGTCCCCCACTGCTCTCGGGACGCGGTCGAAGCTCTGCCGGAGGTGGGAGTTGAAGACCATCTTGACAGGCTCTTCTGCCAGGCGTTCCCAGCAGACCCTCACTATACGTTTGGGTCTACCAGGTCTGCGTAGCATCTTCCCCTGCCACCTGATCCAGCTCACCACCAGGTGGTGATCAGTTGACAGCTCTGCTCCTCTCTTTACTCGAGTGTCCAAAACATACGGTCTCAGGTCAGATGATACAACTATAAAGTCAATCATCGACCTGTAACCTAGGCTGCCCTGGTACCAGGTGTACCGATGGGCATCCTTATGTTCAAACATGGTGTTCGTTATGGCCAAACTGCGACTTGCACAGAAGTCCAAAAACAGAACACCACTCGAGTTCAGATTGGGTGGGCCGTTCCTCCCAATCACGCCCCTCCAGGTCACGCTGTCATTGCCCACGTGAGCATTGAAGTCTCCCAGCAGGACTATGGAGTCCCCAGTAGGAGCGCTATCCAGCACTCGTCCCAGGGACTCCAAAAAGGGTGGGTACTCTGAGCTGCTATTTGGTGCATAAGCACAAACAACAGTCAGGACCCGTTTCCCAACCCGAAGGCGCAGGGAAGCTGCCCTTTCATCCCCCGGAGAAAACCCCAACATACAGGCAGAGAGTCTTGGGGCTAACAGAAAGCCCACCCCAGCCCTCCGCCTCTCACCCGGAGCAACTCCAGCATAGAAGAGGGTCCAACCCCTCTCAAGGACTCGGGTTCCAGAGCCAACGCTATGTGTCGAGGCGAGCCCAACTATTATCTAGCCGGTATCGCTCAGCCTCTTCCACAAGCTCCAGCTCCTTCCCCGCCAGAGAGGTGACGTTCCATGTCCCAATAGCCAGTTTTTGTGTCCGGGGATCGGACCGCCAAAGCTCCCGCCTCAGTCTGCCATCCGATCCACATGGCACCAGACCCTTCATGTTCCTCCTGCAGGTGGTGGGCCCACAGGTGGATGAGCCCATGTATCCAGTTCGGGCTGGGCCCGGCCGGGCCCCATGGGCGAAAGCCCGGCCACCAGGCGCTCGCTCACGGGCCCCAACCCCAGGCCTGGCTCCAGGGTGGGACCCCGGTAACCCTCCGGGCCGGGTACACTGGCTCGATGATTGTACTTGCATGAAGAGTCTTTTGAACCGTTCTTTGTCTCACCCCTCACCTAGGACCAATTTGCCATGGGTGACCCTACCAGGGGCACAAGTGCCCCAGACAACATGGCTCCTAGGATCGTTAGGGCACTCAAACTCCTCCACCACGATAAGGTGACGGTTCACGGAGGAGAAAAAAAACAACAAAACAAAACTCATAAACCAAAAACTGTAATCAAAGAAAAAATTTCCATAAATGAAAATGGGTATTTAAAATAAAAAATAAAACTCATAACCTAAGCAGCATTCATGTAATCCTTCCTTCTTTTTTTATTTGTTAAAACAGCTTTTTTTGAATTTTCAGATTGTTTAGCAGTTTTTACGTTGCTCCTTTTTTCACTTTAACTCCAAAAATTTACGTTTACAATTCTTTTTTTTTTCGGTTTTGAAGATGAACCTAATTTTACGTGGGGGCGGGCTTAGAGCCCATTGGCTACCTAGAAAATGATTGACATTGGGTGACTGAGGTTTGGTTTGTCGTCATTTCCTTTTTGAAGTCCGTTCGTTTTTATCGCTGTGTGCCTCCAATTATGTGGTTAAACAACAAACGCTGGGATGGAGGACGATCGTTCATCTGGGGTAGGTTTAATTTTCGAGTGTTGTTCATGCAGTTAAAAGTTATGTTTTTGTTTGAGTTATTCAATGTGATTGAGCAGTGACTGCTGCTTGCTACCATAAAACCATAAAACTTTCTTTGAAATAATAGTTGTGATTTAATCAGGGGTGCATGTAATATTTCCAGTGAGGAACTCGTGGCGTCATGATTTTTCAGAGGGGGGTTGTCTATGTGCGTTCTGACGCTCCTTCACCACAACTAGACGTGAACTTCGTCCATATCTGATGATCGTGGGCCGTGCGCTTGGGACAGCGAAAGTGCCGGTCTGCAAAGGCGCGTTCGGGCAGAGGAATCAGGTACGCACGCATGATATCTGGTGCTTATGCACACTGGTGTACCAGTTATGTGCACACCTGGATGTAATTCTGCATGAACCTCTATGTTTTAAAAGGGCAACAACACAGTTTGATGTTGGCTCAGCTGTCAGTCCTGACATCAGTTTCTCCAAACTGAAGCTGTTCAAGGCGTAAGATGGCATTTTTTATGGCTTTTACAAAAAAATGGCATCATCTTAATGAATGAGTTACGAGGAGAAAACTTTTCTAGAATCTTTATCAAACAGAAAATGAGCACAAATACTAAAATGCAGGAAACGGGTTCAGGATTTCATAAAACCGTCTTTAATATTCTTTAAATCGGAGAAAACGACGCCCTCGGAGCATCGGAGGACTGTTGATCTTTGGGCAGCTTGTTGCTTTCTTCTGGAATGATGAGACATTCTGCGATTGAGTCATAGTTTCGTTTACCCTGCAGGCCGTTTTCACGTCACACTCCAGTCAGAGGCCTGAGACCAACATAACACAATACTGACTGGCTCTCGACTCGTGTCGCAGCTTCACACGTCTCTCCACGGCTCTTCTCTGGATTGTGGTGAAATCTTTCTGAGATGATGCAGAGGGATCTCAGAGGCTGTGTGTTTTTTATTTTCTGCAGCGAGCAGCTGCTCCAGAGCCGTTGGCCTCTCAGACTTTGATGGTGTGACTGGGAAAACCTTCTCAGGGCATTTTCCAGAGTCTGCTTCACCACCTCCAACGCTCGTTTCTGTAGTAACACATGTGGAGTGATGAGACAGTAGAATGTAGGTCAAAGCAAAAATGGCGTCCACCTGAAGTTATGTTCTCCTAGAAACCCTAACAATGTTCTTTTTTTCATAAAGTGTGATGTTTGGGTTCAATATTCACAATAATCACATAAAAAATCGGATCTTAAACAAAACATCAAGCGTCAAAGACAAAATAATTCATAAAAATTTTGTTTTCTCCTCGTGTTCAGCCTTTACATCACTTCCTGCAAGGCAGGATGGAGGAGGGGGTTTGATGTGGTGGACCTGCCAGACCCCAGTACAGTCAACAGACAGGGATGAGTCAAAATGTCCTCTGGCCAGCAGAGAGTGCGTCATTCATATCGCGTTCATGAGCAAACATTGTCACAGAAACACACAATAACGCTCATTGGAGGTACGACTATTGGATGTCAGCTCTAAAGAGGAGACTCATGATGAGCCTCCAGAAATGGAAGAACAAAGATCTGAAAGGCTGTTGGTGGATTTTAACAGTTTTTATGGATTTTTTGGGGACTTTTTGAGCCTTCATTTTCAGATCATTTTAATAAAAAAGGCTGCATAACTCAAGGGTTGATCCAGTGTGTGTGTGTGGGCAAACAGTTTGGCAAAGAATACATTTCATAAAACAGCTTTTGCTCTGAATTCTTTGGTTGCATCACAAATTGATAACAGTTTAAAAAGCATTTTGTAAAAACAAGCACATTTCTAAAGAGTTTTTCATTCATTGCATCTCACATCCTGTGTCAGGTCTTTTCTAAATGTATTTTTTTTTAGGGATTTCCACTTCTTATTGATGTCTCTCATCAAGTAACATCCTGTAATTAAGGACAAGCCTCACACAAAGTCAGAAAAAAGTGTCAGGTTTTCTTACAGGTTCAGTCACAGCTTCGTCCTTCCCGTTAAGTTTGTGCGTTTTGCAGTGAGAAGTTTCAAAAATGCTCTGCAAATATTTTAAAAAGGCACGACAACAAAAAATACACAGAATATAAGAACTAGATTGTCTGCCTGTGAAGAGTACCATCAAAAAATGAGAAAAAATTTACAAAATTATGTGAAAAATGTATAAATAAAATTAAAATTAAATTAAAACTTGACATCACAAAAATATATTGAAACTACACATAAAAAACAAGAGCTGAAAAACTTTATTACTTAATTATTATCAGTACAAGGACGATTCAAGGAGAAGTAAAAGACAAATTTTAAAATATATATGTAAATAAAACTGTTATGGTGCTTTTTGCATATGTTTTAACTAGGGATGCACCAATACTGATACTGGTATCGGTATTGGCCCAATACCGATATCGGTTAAAGTTACCCGATACCAGGAACCGATACCAGTGGCTTCACTGTCTGTGACTTGTGATTTCTGTTGTAGTTTCCTATATTGAACACTAGGGGGAGCTATTGAGCTAAAGAGGAACAGTGGGGGTTGAGAGCTGGAGATGGTGCCAAATAGTTCATTTTATTTGGTTAAAATGTGGAAAACTGCAATAATTTCACTGTGAAATCACAGAAAATGGTTATTTTTCACCTTATATTTTAGTTTTGTGATCATTTTTATTAATATATATATATATTTTTTAATCTAACTCAGTTATTTGTTGTAAAAAGCAGAGAAGAAAAAGTAAAACCTGTATTCCAATTTGTTGCATTTTTGTGTGTGGTAGAAGTATCGGTATCGGTACTCGGTATCGGCGAGTACTCAGATTTAAGTATTGGATCGGTTTTGAAAAAAGTGGTATCGGTACATCCCTAGTTTTAACCCTTTAACTTCTACATCAAGAATGTGTAAAACAAATTATTTGCATTTTTTAAATTCATTTGGGACATAAAGAGCCATAAATGTGGTAAATGAATATAATGTATAATGCATTATATCAATTTTAATAATGTAATATAATACATTTAATTTTTCATTCACATTTTTTATAATTTATCTTCTTAGTAAGTTTTTTCCAGTTAAGTTCGGTGCATAACACGGACTAAAACAGTGAAACAGCAAAGTGGAGCTGAATTTTTCAGGAAACTAAATGTTGCCACATGATGATTGTCATCGATGTGACATTAAATTAAACAGATTTATTATGATTATAACGTCTCAAACACTGGGTGTTTATTACAATTCTGACTTGTAGCTGCATTCCTGGCTTCCTAATAAAACGCACAGCTTGCAGACCCTCCAATCCAATCAGCCTCCTTTCACAAAACCACGAGACAACAATTTATGTGCACAACACACACGCGCCATAAAATAAAAGAGTTAAATCAAACAAGCATCCCATCTGCAGGCGGTGACCTGGGTTAAGTCACGCTATGATGTGCCATACATGCAGCCAGTCATCCAAGAAGCAGAAAGTCACAGCAAATTACTGCAGCCTCACTCTGGCAAACAGCAAAACAGCCATATGGCGGCTCGTCTCCTTATGTCTCGCTGCAGCTCGAACCAAGAGAGGAGTAAACAAATATCACTCTGGAGCACACACAGGAAAGCAGGCAGGGTGTAAATAAGTGGGGCGGCGGTAGCCCAGAGGTGAAGGACAGGATGTGGCGGTGTGTGTGTGAATGTGAAAGAGGGGGGGTGACACACACACACACACACACACCACACACACACACTGCAGAGGTGCATCTCAGCAGCAGCAGAGTGAAGATCAGCCTGAGAGGGAGCCGCTCAGCGGTTAACGGAGGCAGCTGCTGGTGCTGATGTAGGTAACCGAGTGAAACAGGTCCAGATGTAGGGGATGAACTGGAGTGAGCAGTTAAACTTCAGGTGTTAGGATTCATACAGGAATAGTCACTGATACGGATGTAAATAACTTTTTCTTACCTGCAGTGGAAAGCCGTCAAAGTGATCGCAGCTCAGAGAATCAGGGAGAAACTTTATATTGGGAATCAAGCTAAATGTGCAGTTTATTAGTGAGGCTGAAATGTGATTAAAATCTAGAAAAGAGCAGAAAGAACAAATGGATGCATTAAATAAAGGCTAGCTGCAGGAACAGAGTTAGTGCCTGAAACATTCATTTATCTCAAAAGATTCAGTTAAAATGGACTACGACTGTCTCAGTGACCTCACATGAGTCGCAGGACCTCGTTCTCCTGTTGCTGGATCTTTGAACGTGAGAAAAATTTCCTCTCAGAATAATCAGAGTTGTCACACATGAGAAACGTGAGAAAACTTTGGGAGATTGGCTACTAAATTGCAAATAGATCGCAAACAAATTGAGACACATAAGACACTATGACGCTAAATGTTGACAAGAAAATCAGCAAGATAGCTGCACAACAGCTGTTGTAACTTATTTGCATTAACCTGAATGAGTAAAAATCTTCACAAAAGTGTCATGTGCATCAACTAGTGAGATTTCAACTGATTATTTTTACATGTTCTTGAAATTTTGTGACTCCAACAAGTCACAGCTTCTTCCATTTTCTGAATATTTAAGTGTGAATGATTGAATCTAAAATGATCAGTAATAAAATAAGAGCTTTAGTCTGAAATTAGTTTTCCTACCTCATCTTTCTGTTGCGCTTTTTAATCCGTTTTTGTGTTTTCTTTTGATTTTCATCATCAGCTTTGGTTAAACCAGTGCCTGCAGTCCAGACCTGCAGAACATTTTATTTAAATTTATTTAGATTTTGAACGTTTTTTTTTACAGTTTAGACATCAAACCATACTTTTTGCATGCACTGCAAAACTGATTTCTAAGTAAAAAGCCTTGTTTTTAGACTTAAAGTTTTTTTTTTTGTCTGAAAAGAATATATACTCTTACAGCACTACTTGAATTAAGCCAAATTTTCTTAAATATGGTCCAATTTTCTAGATTTGAGCATAAAGAACTGCCAATGCAGTAAGCAAAGGTCTCTTGGCTATAAACTAGCAAATTAATAATGCAGGAAAAAAAAGTTTTTGCTCAAATGTAGAAAATTTGACCATATTTAAGAAAATGTGGCTTGTTTTAAATAGGGCTGTATGAATATATAGACAAAAATTTTTTTTTAAATGTCTAAAAGCAAGGATTTTTTACTTTCTTAGAAATCTGTTTTTGCAGTGTGCATGAGATTTTGGCCTCATATTTATCATTGTTGCACAATCCTTACAGGTTTTACCTCATTGTAAAGGTGGCTAATCAGAAAATATAAGAGTTATTGCCCAGAAGCATTGATACAACTGAGAAATAATCAACCAAACACACATTTCCAAGACTTTTTGCTTAGTGTATGTGTATCATCATGGATGTTTTTGACCAGGAACACAAAACTAGAGGAGGAAACACAACTTTAGAGTTATCAGGTTCATATTTCAGCTTCAAATGCAGAATTTAAACAAGCTCAATAAAGCTGCAGAGATCAAATAAAAGAAAAACTATTTTCCAAACAGATCAGCTTAGTTTTATCTGACGTATAAATTCATAATAGTGAATAAAAGTGAAATGTTTTAATTTACAACATAAAAGGAGATTTTAAAAAGTAGCTCAACATGAGGATTTATTGATGACAACGCAGCACAAGCAGCGTTAAAAGGCAGCAGCAGGTCTGTAACTAAATATTTGATGAATTAATCTGTCACGCCTGCATCCATTAAACATGTGGAACACATAGAACTCAAAAATATCTGCAAAAACTGCCAAGAAATAAGTATTTTTCTAATAAAAATGCAACATTCAAATAACTAAAGATCAAATCTCTCCTCCCAGCTGTGTGTAAACGTTAATGTAAAGAAGATGCACTTTTTCTGTGCAGATGAAAGGCCAAATATGTCACGAAAAGCACGAATAAAAAGACTCTGACATCAATCATGCAGCTAATGGGTTTCCTTCAGAGCAAACAGTTTGTGCTGCAAAAACTCATTTTTCAACTTCAAAGAAAGCTTCATTAAATCTTTATTGTTCCACGTTTTCAGTCGCAAACGCTAAAAGGTTCCACAGAACATTTCTTACATGAGCTCTGCTGGATGCTGTAACGTTCCAGAGAAGTGACAGGTGGAGCAGTAATGGGCTCCAGCAGAGAGGTGCGGGTGGAGCCTCGGTTTGTTCAGCCTCATGCAAAAGATGGTAGGAAAAATAAGGGGTTTCAGCATATTATCTTGATATTTGTGCATCATTTAATTTATTTTTAGGAGTTTTAATTCAGCTGCTTTCAAGAGTTTCTGATCTCATGATCAGAATGTTCTTGTTTCCTAAAGTTTCTCATTTTATGTTACTTAGTTTACAAACTTGTATTTTACTGGTTACTTATACAAAACTAACCTAATATATAAATATAATTCCCAGCAACTAAATTACACAAATTAAAAAAATGTCTGATCTGGTTCAAAACTCTGCTGCACAAATGATTTCCAGAACCTCCTCCATCCTGCAGCTCCACAGGCTCCCTATCAAGCATCATCTATAAAATATGACTTCTCGTCTTCGAGGCATCAACTGCCTCACTCCTGTGCATCTCATTGAGTTCCTACTCCTTAACAAACCCACCTCCTCCTCTTCTATCCAGCTGATTCTTCCACCTGCTCCATCGTCCACTATGGAACCCCCTGAACATAAAAGATTCTCTCTATTTCTTCAAACTCTGCCTCTAAATCTTCACTTTTACTGTAACTAGAACAACCTCACTGGTGTGTTTTTGTTTTAAAATGTTGGTTATTTTTTTAATTGCATGGATTTCCTTACGCAGTGACCTCGGGTGTCCAGAAAGACACCTATAAATAAAAAAGTATTAGCATTTGTGTCATTTTAGAGAGTTGTTTCTTTTTAAAACCAGTGATCAAAACTGTGTCAATTTCATCAAAATAAAAAAAATCCTTTAGAAAAAAAAAACAGTTTTAATTTGATCATATTGTAAAAGTGTTAATATTTAATTTATACCTCTTAGCTGCTCACAAGATGACTAGTAACCATTCGATATCATTTTAGATCCGTTTTTTTTTTTTTTGCTTTAAAAGCTGGATTATGTTAAATGTAGCATTATCAGTTATGCTATTCCTCTGACCTTTTGACCATCACACAAACAATAATCCTCTTTTTCCCAATAACTTGGATTAAAATGCCTCTTTATCATCCTCTGATAACCTGAATCAACATTCTTCCAGGTGTCCAGGTCGGTTTTTCCGGAAGATTCCACAGGACTCTTTTAGTGCTTCCAGGAGACGGCCTTCGTCTTGTGTGGGTTCCAAAACCCCACGGTCGATCTCACCTCTGGCTCAAGGGGAAGAAAACACGCCGTTTTCTCTCCAAAACCAACATGAGCCTCACACCGCTGCGATCATGGGTTATGGACTGATCCTCTCGCTACCCACGGATCTCCCGGACTGTCCTATCGGCAAACCCTCTCCCCGTGTGGACGGCTCTGCCCGACTGGGACCTGCCTCCGTCTCGACTCTGTGCCGGCTGGATCCACCAAGACCGTCCTGGTACGAGTGAAATCCATAATCTGGTATGAGAGGCCTACTTTGATAAGTAACACTCCACGTAACTTATCCAACAAGTAATTCCTCCTAACTTACCCTTCGTAACTAAATTAAGATCAAACGCCCTAGTTTTAAACATCATAGACTCAGATTATTAAACTCATCATCAAAATGAACTATGAACACTTCACACCGTGTTGATATGCTAAACAATGCTACCTCCTCTAATCTGTTTGTACTGTCCGTTAGCCTTTCTAGTAAATAAATTCTGTAAAGTCTTTATTCCTGACTCAGTCTACATCTGTCAATATAAGGTATGTAATTACTCACTGTAATATTTCCTAGAACCTAGATTCCTAATATTAGTTATAAGTTGAAGGTATCTGGAGAAGAGACTCAGTGTAAAACCCACATAACTGAATATATTGCAGAAGGTGTTTTAAACGCTACATAAACTAGACAATAAGAGTGAAAACTATTTAAAATACCAGCCCTTTAAAATAATTCCAAAGTAATATGTAACAATGTTTTTATAGTTTCTGGTTATCATAACTTTTTAACAGTATATTGTGAATTTCTTAATGTTTTAAACTATGTTTTTATATCTCTGTTTTTAAAAGCCCATCTAGGGACAAATGCTGTAAATTAGCTAATGCTAAAAGCATCGGGGCTGCAGGTTTTAGTTTGTCTCTGTTCGTGTATCAGTCTCTATTAAATAAACGAATGAAACTAAATGAAATGAAAGATGAGGGACACTATAATGATGATAATAAGGAAGTTTCTTCTTTTTTAACCAATCAAATTTACCAATTTGCCTCAAATTAAAGCATATCCGACACTAAAAGCAAAAACATTCATACGTTTGGAAAATAATTCATATTTCTCTAATTAAAAAAAGTCTAAAATGTCATAAAATTGACCACAATCCAACCACAGTCTTCTGAAAAGTAACTCTTTTATTAATATTTTACAATCCTTTAATAACGGTTATGTCATTATTTACTTTTTTCAGCGCCACTTTGCAAGTGTCACTACTCCATGCTGTCTGACGACAACAGCAAACGGAAAAAACAAAACAAAACAAATCAAAAGGAGAGGTTTAAAGATTGAGAGTCTATGCGACACTTTTAACAAGAGGCGGGGAGAGGTTCACGTTTC
Source organism: Callopanchax toddi (assembly GCA_006937965.1). NCBI lineage: Eukaryota > Metazoa > Chordata > Actinopteri > Cyprinodontiformes > Nothobranchiidae > Callopanchax > Callopanchax toddi. Next base: position 4,362,669 of record SSNR01000027.1, on the reverse strand, counting down.
GGCTCTCTGGTCGCCCTGTCCGCTTGTCAAAGAGAAGTAAACAAAAAGGTTAAAAGTAGGACTGTCAGTCAAGTGAAAACGTGTCGGGTTGAGTGTCTGTGTTTGGCTATAAAACACCTCAAACTCCTGATGTTTAAAAAGAGCCACAGATCTTTGTTCTCCTCCGGGGTTTTAAATGATTTTTCTGGAAACAAAAATAAAGGAATATACAATCAACCACAACAAATAGAAAATATAAAGATGGTCTCTTTTCCAGCAGCTTCTCCAAACATTGGAGGATATTTATATATTTTTTCTTTAAAAAAAAAAACCCAACGACAAAAAAAAAAAGAAGCTTTTTGTGAAATGAAAAGGGCCGCTGTCGAGTAAAGAAATGTTCCCCAAACGAGACGGAAACTGAAGAGGTGGTACGAGTCGCTGCTGAGGGATTACTCGCTTGTTGTGCTGTGGAGACGGGAGCTGCTGGCGGATACATTTCCTCGTAAAATGGTCAATCGAATGCTTCCTGAGAAATAAAGGAAATATCTACCTGGTGTGAAGAGAAGAGAAGAGGGTGGAGAGGTGTGGCTGAGGCAGGAAGAGGGAATTGGTTCTGATGTGTTCAGGATAGATGGACGGGCAGTTAGGGGTGTGTGTGTTTGAATCCGTCGGTGTGTAAACATGAGAGCTGGAGGACAGAGGAGGAGTGGGCAGCAGTGCTGGTGTTTGTGCTCTTCGGCACAGAGAAGAGGAGGAGGAGGAGGAAGGAAGGTAGGCTGGTAGGAGACAAACAGTGTCCGTCCAGCTGCTGGCAGCATCCAACACCCACGACGCTCACACTCATCACTCCTGGAGCTTTCTGTGTGCTAAACTCACACAATCCGACTGGTTGGATCTAGTCATGAGGACGGTAGCCGTTTGAGCTGCGAGATATTCACCACATTTTGAATTTAGAGATTTCCGTCGCTCTCGGATGTGAACTGGTGCCCACAAAGGTGGTGAAGTTTAAAAAAACTCTCACATCTGAAGAGCATCTCAACAAAACGCAACCAAAATGCCATCCACGTGTCTGCAAAAACACAGAAATCAACTCAAGTTCTGCAAACGGAACACAAATAACAAACACGCTGCAAAAAACTCACAACAAATACAAAGAAACATGCTGCTAAGTGTCCTCCACCATCACTACAAAAACTGAAATAAGCTCCGTTTGCATCCAGATCGAGTCCCTGATGATTTTTTTGATATTTCATGAAAAACATGATTAAAAAGTAGCTTCTTACATTGTTTTAAGGAATAATTTCAGTCGATTTTGTTAAATCTGTGATCATTTTAGCTCATTGACAAAAAGACTGATTTTTAAAACATTTCATTTAGATTTCAAAGCAAACTTAAGACTATTTATGTTATAAATGTTGCATTTATGCCTTAAAGCACCCTATAGAGATTTAATAATCTAAATGTATTAGTAAGGAGGACATGTGATGCTCCTCTATGCAGCCATGATTCTACTCACTTTGGAGAACAGCAGCCTCTTTATTTGTACCTGCTGTGATTATTTGCAGCCTTTCTGTTGATTTGCTGCAGCCACGTTGCTAAAATAATGATGCTCATTTGGTTCATTCGCTTGTATTTGGTGCATCTCTATGATCATTCTTTGGTGCATTACATTGAACCTCTAACCTTTAACCTATCAGAGACCTGTGGACTAACATGCTGCTTTTTATAAAACGAGCAGTTTCCTGATCCTGGTGAGTAAGAAGTTTCATTCACCTCCTCGGTGGCAGAAATACCTCAAAGAGCACAAAAGCTGCCCACATGACTAGATCCTAACAGACAAAAAAAAAAGAGAAAAAAAAGGCAAAAGTTTGAACCTATTTCAGTTGTAACGTGTGACATAACGCAGGTAAAAGTCAGCTACAACCAACATCTCGCTGGCTGGTCGTCACCCTCCTCCACTGCAGCTCGATGGGAGTAGGCAGGGCGGGTATTTTTAGGTCCGCCGGAATCACAAAACAAAATTTGCCTCTTCAGAGGAACACAACAGCAGGACCTCTGAAAGACAGTTAAGTGCGAGCGGTGCCACCTACGACAAACTCACATTAGGCTGGTGGTAGTGTTAACGGAGAGAGGCAGGCGGGTTGAGGCCAGAGCAAACTCTCAGCAGCAGGACAGGATGGTGGATTCTTATTTAGCTACCGTTTCGAACCCAAACAGGGTCTAAATGTTACCACATTTGATATTATCAGGGATTCAAATATTGGTGAAAACATCCAGAACTCTGTTTGTTTTGCTTCTTTTTGTTTTGAGGGTCAATTTATGCTCAGTAAGTAGTTTGCAGCTGGTTCCTCCTGAGTCTGGTTCATTTTAACTTCCTGTCCTGCTGCTGTGAATGTGCTTCAAAATACAGGGAATTATAGAGTGCGTGTGTAGAATCACATCACATTTAATAGCTCCTGCATTTGGAAATGGATTTACCTTTATATTTAAATAAAGGCCTGAAAAGCTGTACGCTGATTCGTCAAATCATGTTGGTCCCCGTGGAGCTGAAATTACAAAACACGATGCATGATCGTCTGATTTTTCTGTGTGGTTCTGTGTCTGGTTGTCGATAAAGGATATAAAAAAATAAAAGGGTGTGATGATGGAGGAATAAAGAGAAGGAGGAGGAGGGAGATGAAAGAAAGGGAGGAGTTGAGGATGGTAAGGTGGGGTTGGAGGGTCAGTTGGAGTTTCAAACCCCCCACTCTGACCCCCCGGTCTTCTTCCTCCAGAGGGCTGAGCTCGAGTCCAGGAATGTCAGCAGGCGGATCACCCTTCTTCATAGTTCATCAGTCTGTCCATCCAACTGTCCCTCTCTTACTTTCTCAGCTCCGTCCGTCTCTGTGGAGGTCACTGGAGGTCTCGGTCCTCTAGGTACCGGTACTCAAACGTGAAGCCCTCCTTCTTCCTCTGGCCCCACTTCTCATAGTCGAAGTAAATGTATGTTCCCTAAAAAAAGACAGAAAAATCATTTAAAATAGGAAAATATGCAGGTGATTTTTCTTTTCCACAGGCTCCAAACTAGAATAAAATCAAACAGACCTGCTCGAACTCATCAGTGATGGTCTTGGGCTCTTCGTGCCTCTGAAACCACATCATGTACTTTGTGTGGAACCGCCATGACTGCTTCTTCAGGGCTTTGGCTGCCAGATACTGGGCCTTAGTGCCCTGCAGGAGACAAGAGCGATGAGGAAAACAGAAAGCAAAACATGTCTGTGCAGATCTAAAATCCTTTCCCGTTTTCAAATCTAGAAGAAGTTGCTTTGGATTTTTTTAATCACAGTTTTCTTTAATAGTCAGAAAATAATTTTCTCTGAAGTAAGAGAATGTCACATGATGCAGCGTTACCTCCAGGTAGTAAAAAATGAAGAAGAGGGTCTCTGTGGAAAGCCTCTGGTAAAATTCTACAGTGTCGGAATGGGGGGGCGGCACCTGGTGGTGGAAAGGCGGGGTGGGGCAGGGGTTCCTCATAAGGTACTGCCTGAAACGCAAACAGACAAATATACAGACATTAAGAAAGAGATGAGAATATTTCTTGCCCTCTGACAGGATGAATGAACTTTATGGCCGGCCTGAAATTCTGACCTCAGAGAATAAAGATTAAAAGTTTATAATGAGTCATTTGTTGACCACGATCCCTCAAAATAGTTTATAAAGTAATGTAACTGTTTAAAAGATACAAAAAAACCCACACAGATTTTAGGTCAAATCTCCTTGTATTTTAGAGTTATTACCACGTTTGTGTTTTTTACAGTTTAAAAGAAAAAACTGATTAAATGCGTTTTGGTAGTTTTAAGGATTTAAAGAGCAAGTTGCAGCTTAAACACTCCCTTAAACAAATGTTTAGAGAAATATAATAGAAACTTTTTCTGAATAAAAATTTACACAAATTCAGCTTATTTAGGCTTTTGGATTCATTTTTGTGAGAATTGTCTATTTTTTTCACCAAACCGGAAGTGACGACAGTTCAGGTAGACCGTTAGTTCTCTATATAGAAAACTGATCCACTATTCACTACTTGTGACGAGCAAAACAAACCCCCAGAGTGCCGTTATTTTATTACTTTATTACTATAGTGAGAAGTTATTTTATCAAGATTAAACAAAAAGAAAAAAGATAAAAACAATCAGTCCAGTAAGGCTGTACCCTGCCGGTCCAGCTGTAGACCGCGAGGGATTCACCGGTCTAGACCCACCTCCTCCTCACTCGGGTCTGTGAGCAGAGATCCGACCATATACGGATGGGAAAAAATGCCAGTGTTTAGCACCAGGTTTGATCATCAGAGCTCTAAACATTGAGCTGCCTTCAGGACGAGCTAGATGGATTGTTAAGAAATGAAAAAGTTTATAAAGAAGTTTCACAGGATGCAGCTGAACGGTTCGAGCTGACGCCGGAACAGTGTCGGGTCAGGCTGCTGGAGAGTCCCGCAAAGTTAAGGACAGCGCTGGTATGAGGCGACGGCATTCGCCTGCCAGGTGAGGGTCTGACAGCTGAAGGAAACGCTCTCATGAAATCGCGGACCGGTACCGCCGGACTACGACAACCCACCACGAACCGTACAGAACCCTGCCATCATGGAAGCGAGACTCAAATCTCCCTGTTAGCTCCTGTTAGCTGCTGCGTGCTAACAGCGGTTCCAGTGTTAATTTGAATGGATCGAAGTAACGGCGCCTGTTTAGAGTCACACTGAATGTTTTTGTGGGACTCCATCACATCCAGTCCTGGATTAGACCAGGACCGCCGGGGTTTTTCGTCTCCAAACAGAAGTCACCACGCCGGTAAGGAAGCCGTTTTGTTGTTGTTGTCTCAGTGTCCTGACAGACTGGCGATTGGCATTCATAAACATAATAATTTAGCATTTTTGATTAAAATGAATTCACACCGACGTGATTAAAGAGCGCTCTAACCTAAAACTAACAACTCATCGCCGACAGCGAGCAGGCAGCTGGCAGACTAGAGCGGTGCCAGTCTGAGATGTTAAAGTAGTTTAGCTTTAAAAAATCTAACACAATGATTAAAACAAGCATCTGTTACACAAACTCCACACAACAAAGGGCTCAAATGATCAGATTAAATTATCCTACAAATACTTTATTTATCTACATCTGACAACACTGTAAGCAGCGCCACCTAGCTGGGAGCTCCCTCTGGTGACGTCACAGGTCCACATATGAAAGAAAAAAAAGTGTTTTTAGAAGCTTTGCAAAAAGGGGCACTTTTTACTAGAAAAATGGTTTTAAAAAATGTTTTGTAAAACAAAATACCCTCAATAAACATTTCAAATAGTATTTTTGGACAGAATTTTATCTGAATAAAAAAAAAAAACAACTTTCAATTTGCTCTTTAAAGTTTGAACCCTGGTTCTTTGGTTCACTGCACCTGATTCTCTCGGAGTCGGACGGGTGGGGCATGTGTGTCCACGCTGTCTCCTGCATGGCCTGTTGGTAGAGCTGGTCTTTGGAGAGGGATACCGGCCCTAGCGGACACACCCCCAGTGATGGGAGGATGCTGACCTCTGACAGCGAGGGCTGAGGTGCTGATGGGGGGCCCGACGGGGCTGTAGTGCTGCTGGGGAAGATGTCTGAGGAGAAACAGGAGGACAGATTTAAAGCTTGGGGGGGTAAAGTTAGAGAGGGATACGGGGGATGAGGGTGAAAGAAAGCGGGGATGTAGTGGGAGAAGAGACAACGAGAGAGAAGTTGAGTCAGGGATGATGATATCAGCTGCAGTCTTTGTTCAGAGGAAGCTAAGAGTAGGAGGTGAGCTGACATTTAGTTCCATTAAACTACAGATTTTCTATTTCGGCTCAGTTGCAACCCTCTCCTCGTATTAACGCTAAATATTTGTGTCCAAGTTGGCGTGTGTCCTACCTGAAGTAAGGTGCAGGGAGGCCACGTCTCCCTCGATCCCTGAGCTGAGTGCTGCTTGCTCGGCCATGGACTTGAGGCTGCTCAGAGGCTCCTGGGGCTGATGAGGACAGACAAAGAGACTCATGGGAAAACAGGCTTGCTGTAGTGTACTGGATGGAGGAACGCAATTTCCTGCATCACTCATCTGAGCTGTTTGTTTTGTTTACTCCCCTTCCCTTCCTCAATGATTCAAGATGTCAGATCATTTAAGGAGGGATGTCAACACTGATTTAGAGCAGCTACAGATAAAGCAGAGCATGTTTTGGATATTTTCATGATTTTAAAGGGATATTTTGGTCATTTTGAAGCAACATTTTATTAGTTATTTATATACAGCAAGGACCACACCCATTAGTGACATCACTCAGAGGGACTGGAGTCTCCAGAGTGAAGCAATACTCATGGCCAGTTAGCTCAGGAGAGACACTGCTGCTGAATGGTGATGCTAATGTTTGGGTATATAAAACACCCCTTGTTCAAAAGTCATCTTGACGCATTAAAACGTTATATCACCTGTTTGTAAATCTCTAGAATTTTGCATGAGATCATTTGTTTAGTTTATGCTGCTGCAGCAGTACTTACAGTAGCATAGTGATTAGGACATTTTTCAGTTGAAACAAACTAAACAAGCAGTCTAATAAAGCGTTCTAACACACTAGTATGACTTTTATGAACAAGAGTTGTTTTAAATGCCAAAAAATTAGCTGCTAGTTTGTCACAGAGCTACAGTAGTGTTTCTCCTGATGAGTATCATTCTGTTTAGAGGACTACTTCCTGTTTCTAGAGGCTCCACTCCCCTTGAATGATGTCACTGATGACATCCTCGTCTTCATTCGCTTATCCTGGTCCGGGTCATGGGGGCAGCATCCCAAGAAGGGAATCCCAGACCGTCCTCTCCCCGGACATCTCTACCAGATCCTCCAGCAGGACCCCAAGGTGTTTCCGGGCCACATTGGAGACGTACTTCCTCCAAAGTGTCCTGGGTGGACCCAGGAGCCTTCAGCCAGCAGGACATGCCTGAAACACTTCTCCAAAAAGGAATCCAGGCATCCTGACCAGATGCCTGAACCCCCTCAGCTGGCTCCTCTCGATATGAAGGAGGAGTGGTTCTACTCCAAGTCCTTCTCGAAAGTCCCTCTCCTCACCCTATCTCTAAGGCTGAACCCAGCCACCCTGCTCAGTTCAAACTCATTTCGGCCGCTTGTATCCGCGATCTCGTTCTTTCCGTCATTACCCAAAGATCATGAGCATAGGTGAGGATTGGGACGTAGATGGACCGGTAAATCTAGAGCTTTGCTTTCTGGCTCAGCTCCTTCTTCACCAAAACAGACCAGTTCAGCGTCCTCATCACTGAAGATGCTCCCTCCTTTTCTCACTCATGAACAAGACCCAGAGATACTTAAACTCCTCCACTTGAGGCAGGACCTCTCCTCCGACCTGAAGTTGGCAAGCCACCCTTTCCTGGTCGAGTGTCATCCTCACTGTAGATAAATACCTGATAAACAACCACTTTAAAACGACCAAAATATCCCTTTAAATTAGGCTTTTAACACCGATTGGTCTAACACTTTTACACAAAAACGCACATCCATCCTGGGGGATGAAGGATCTGGTTAAACCTGACATTAACAACCAAATGAAAGCTGAGGTAAACACACTGTTTTCACAGTCTGATGTGGAACTGAACCTCAATGTGTCAGATCTGGTTTCCTAATGAGAAACAAACCTTTGTTGTAAATTCTACATCTGCTTTACAGCCTCCTGCAGGAGTTCAGGCTCACATGAACATCAGTGTTGTTCAGTGAAGCGTTTAAAAAAATAACAAATGTGTTCAGGTTGAGTCGTATTCTCACCTTGATGCTGTCGGATGACTGGGTGTAGGATAGAGGTCCGTTCAACAGGCTGATGGTTTTCGCCTCGCTGAAGGAGGCTGGCGATGGAGAGCTGGATGACAAACTCAACGAACCCAATAAACTGGGACCAGTGTCCTTACTGGGAAGGAGGAAAGGACTCAACATCAGACTCAGGAAGATCAGCAGATATCTCAAAGTGTTAACTTATTTTGCACAAAGGTTAAAACGTGGTTGTTTTCTGAAAGGTTTCAGAAGAGTTTGTGGGATTTTCTTCGTCATTTTAAAATGTGTTTCTGTGCAAAAATTATTAATATTTGTGCAAGATGTTTATATACAGCGTTAGTTTGGAGCAGCTCTTTTAAATTTCATATAAACCTTTACACCTGCTGTCAGTTTTGTATTGAACAATTATTTATGAGTGTTAATTTTGCGAGTAGCAGAGAAATGCAACACACATCTGGAAGGACGTCCCAATTTTTCTGTCAAAATAAATAATCACGTAATGCAAAACTGACAGTGATGTAAAGCTTTCTAACGTGAACCACTGTGAAATTTTGTAGATTGGAGAGGTTTTAAGACAGCAGCAGAAACTTTGCTCACGGCTGTGCTTGGACAAGCCGTTTGCTTATCAAACTTGTAGGAAATAAACTATTTCTCCAAACTGAGGCCATTCAGGAAGCTTTCTTTAGTGGCTCAGATAATAATGATAACTTTTACACAGAAACACAATTAAAAATGGCGGAAAAACTTAGAAAAGTGACTTCAAAATCAGTGAACCATGTTTTTTTTACTTTATACTTACAGCTGATTGGTTGTAGAAGTCAAGGATGAGGATTGGCTGCTTTGTGATTGGGTGGCACTGCTGAGGGCGGAGTCTGTTGTGCTGTCTGCTACTACAGCACTGTAACCTGGTAAAAAAAAAAAAAAAAAAGAGGAAAACGTCAATTACGTCTGCAACTCTTTAAAATATTTCTAAAGGAGAAATTTTCATTAAAGAACTGATTCAAATACACAAATCTGATCACAAATAAAAACATATTTTGTTTTTTTCTCTGTTGCAAGATATCAGGAGGAATACCAGACTGAACTCCAATCCTTTCAGAGGTTGAACGTAAACAAAGCAATGTGATATTTTAGGAATTTGGCAAAAATGTCATGACTTCTGTCCTGTTCCTATTGCCTAAAGGAAAGTTTCAGACTAGATACTGATGTTAAGTCTATAAAGAACCTATAAGGACCCTAAAAATAAGGAATTATTTTGCTGAATAACACATTATGCTTGTTTTATTATTTCAAATCTAAAATACTTCCCGAGTGCCAGTGCTTCCCTCGTTTTATAAACATGACCCTGAGTGGACATCAGGTACTCACTGGTGCTACCGTTCTGCTTCTGTTGGCTCGGCGGTCGAACAGACAGCGACGAGTTTCCTCCCCCTACTCCACTCCCCATCGATCCTGAGCTGCCTCCGTTGCTTCCAATAACTCCGACTGCACTTCCTGGAGCTAAACTTCCCACAGGGCTCTGCGACACCAAGGAGGACCCCTGTATCCCCGACGGACTTGAACCCAAACCCAGAATCCCAGAGCCTATGCTGCCCACTCCTGAAACAGCGTTGAGCATGCTTGACGTTGAGGATGTCGGACCACCGACGGCGATGCTTCCGCTGCCGATGGGGCCTACTGCGCTGTTGGTTGTCGTGGCGCTGATGCCTCCGAGTGAGCCCGGAAGGCCTGAGCTGCCTGTGCCTGAGGCGGCCGCCTGGGCATAGGGGGTTGGGGTGGAGCTGGACAGAAGACTCGCCATCGTGCTCAGGGATGCCGGCATCCCTGATAGGCCGAGGCCCCCTGACATCGAGCTGTTTGTGATGGAGCTCGACATGCCGCCTTTCCCCAGCGAGAGTCCCAGACTGAGACCGAGGCTGTTGGAGGTCGGCGTCGGCCCCGAAGGAGCCAGAGGCTGGGAGTTCGAAGTGAAAAGCCCCTGCGTGATGGCTTTAGGTGGCGAGGACGCCAAGGAGGAGATGAGGCTGTTGGTGGAGGCGCTGGAGTTGAAGATAGGAGCCGAAGAGCTCACTGAGTTTTTGGCCTGCTGCTGCGCCGACGGGTGAGGCGGCTGCTGGGTGGCGTTGCTGTAGCTGCCAGCTGAAGTGTTGGAAATGCTGCTGTGATGACTGTTGCCCCCAGGCCCACTGCTTCCTCCACCAGTGATGGTCGCCATAGAGACCTGGGAGGAGGAGGTCAAACCCGAGACGGAAGATGAAGAGGAGGAGGACGAGGAGGAAGAGGAAGAGGAAGACAACGAAGAGGAGGGATTTCCATTCTTTACAGGAGACTGTAACAGAAATAAAAACAAATCAACTTTTTTAGGTATGCATCCAAGATAAATTTGATTTGTAGTTTTTGTAAAGCTCTGAGCTGCTGATTCCAACTCTGGCTGATTTAATCGTTCTCTAAACACTGAATAAAAAAACAAAAAACGCTCTCCCTGCTTTTTAACTGAACGTATGATATCAGTTTACAAAGCTGGAAAACTATTTACTTGATGACATTTGTTTAAAAAAAACACACATGAAACTGATTGTAATAATAATTTTAAAAAAAACTACTTTCTTCATAAAAATTAAGAAATATAACATTCCTTAGTAATATATGATGAAGAGTCTTCACACTGACCTGACTAACTTCACTGTCTGTTGAACGTCCCCTCTTCTTGTCATCTTCTGAGTTCTCCTAAAGAAGAAAAACCCCAAAACATACAATTAGATCCTTGTAAAAGCATTCATGTTCGCTTCATGATTCTTGTTTGTATAAGCCGTTTCATAAATTGGGAAAAAAAATAATAAAAAGGCAATTGTTTAAGATTTGTAATTGAGAAATTAAATCATAAACATTCTTTGACTTAGAAGAGATGTTCCTAAACGTTTCATCTTCTCCAGCAGTAGAGACTTGAATCCTGATGCTGGTTGAAGATCACATATAATAATAATATGCATATAATAAAAACTATATGACAAACTGATGGTACCAAAAAAGCAGCCAAACTAGTTTTATTAGCTTATCAATTTTAGCCAAAACAGATAGTGTAAAAACTGTCAATTTCATGGATTTTGAGTTAAATTTCATTCTAACAGGATAATCCACCACAATACTCCAAGTGCTGACAGATTTTGTAAGATTGTGTCATGTTGCGGGAGATCATGCATTATGATTTACTCAAAATTTAACAGAAATGACAACAACTCTTTTTTTCAAACTAAGATAATCAAGGTTTAAAATTCTGTAATGACAGGGCTTTTAATTTATTAATGACTATTGGTTTTATACTTTTAAATAAACATGGAAAACATGAAATTATCGGTCATTTTAAACCAAAACATATTTATTTCACTCAAAATAAAAGGAGCAACAAATAATTTACATACCAACAATATGTAATACTATTTATATATAAATAAATATGAATGAAAAGGAACAGAAAGAAAAACATATATTTTATATTTTCTGGCTGTTTTTACAAACAGAATATATATTTCTGTATATCAGTTCACGTTCTGTTTTAATTTTCAAATTTAAACACAGACACTTAGTTTATATTTTTTATAATAACCCTTGATTTAATACGCCACCGTTTACAAAAATACTCAAATGACTTCTTTTTGGTTTTAAATTGGGGTTTTTAATTAAATTAATTCCTTTAAAATTATAATTACAGTGTCTTTTTTTAAACATTTTTATAAATATTTATTAGTCAGGTATTTTTATTAACTTAATACATTGTAATTTTTAAAAATCTACTAAATCATGAAATTTCCGTTCCTGATATTTGATAAATAACGAGTCAGAGGGATCTCTCTATAGTGAGTGTCACTGATGATTCTCAATGCTCTTTTTTGTAAAATAATCAAAGGTTGTGTGTACGTTTTATATGTTGATCCTCAAATCTCCACACAGTAAATTAAGTATAATTTAATCATTGAGTTGTACAACATCAACAACCCAGATCCCAGTGACAAGTCGACCTTGTGTAATATGTATAAAGTACAAAACTATGAATCCAAAGCATATCTTTACTTGACTCACAACGCTTTCTCTAAACAAAAAAAGTGAAACTACAGGAACTAAACTTCCTCATTATCATCCATATCTTCTACTTTCCTTTCATGCCAGAGTAAAACTTCTTTAGGAGAAGGTGTTGCATTGTTCTCGCTGAGATATCAGACCTATAATAACTCTCACTACATACTGAATGTGGGCAGGGAGGAAGAACAGATATTATAAAGGTAACGGAACAATGAGAGCAGATGGCAGGGCGTTACAACAGCAACAAAGACAATTATCTTCCATTTTTATTTTAGTTACTGACCTTGCTTGACTTGACTTGTAACAATTTATTTAATTTCCCATGATTACCTTTGTTAATGTGACAAGCCTCTCAGGTCAGGGAAGGTATTAGCTCAGTGATTATTTTGGTACAGAAGCATCTGAAGTTTCTTTAGATGTGTGGATTTTTAAAGGGTTTTGTTTTGTACTTGTCAAAATATGTGTGCATAAATATGGAGGACGGACCCTGCCAAAACGGACAATAAATAAATGAATAAATATATAAGGAAATAAATAAATTAATGAATTAATGTGGAAATACATTTGGAAAAAGATAAATAAATGTGAAAAATAATTTGGAAATAAATAAGTAAATAAATCTATTATGCAATAAATGTATTTATTTATTCTTTTATTCATTTATTCTTTTATTTATTTATTCTTTTATTCATTTATTCATTTATTCATTTCTTATTTTATTCTTTTATTCTTTTATTCATTTATTCTTTTATTTATTTATTCATTCATTTATTCTTTTATTATTTTATGCATTTATTTATTTATTCTTTTACTTATTTATTTATTCTTTTATTTATTTATTCATTTATTCTTTTACTTATTTATTTATTCTTTTACTTATTTACTTATTCATTTATTCATTTATTTCCACTTTTCCTTTTACTTTCCCTCTTCAAGTGTATGTTAATGAGGAGGCTGTTCCTGCCTCAGGTCTAAACCCTGATTTGTCAGCTAGAAAAACGGTGTCAACCAATCAGCTCCCAAGAAAGTCAGTCTCTGGCTAGCAGCACTGTGGACTCCATTAGCTCTTAGCTCCGTCTCACTGCTTCCCACAGAGGTGGAATCTCCCCTGGCTCTGAGTGCGGTGTCTTCAAGGTAAGTCCCGTTTTACTTTGTTAATGTCCAATTATATGCATTATATTGTTTTTACCGTGAGCTAGGACCCATCATTGAACTTTGTTAGATATG